>JAODAL010014238.1:0-88195 GCA_025379985.1 Phyllomedusa bahiana
TAATATAACGCTTGTGAGTAAGTTACTGAGTGTGAGGCAGTATTTAATATAGCTGAAACTTAGAGAACCTGTCACACAGTTTTTTGCCCCCCTTGCTGAGACAGAACAAGCTAGTGTCAGACCTGCTTTTTTCCAGTGCTGTTTCCATTATTCTGTAAGATGCTGTAGTTTTCGTGTATTTAATGCTCAAATCTGCAGTTTTCAGCCAGAAGAGTCATTCGAAGAGTCCTTCAGAGTGTCAGTTTTTTTCAAACCCCGCCCACCTGAGGCTAGCCCCGCCCACCTCAACTGACAAACCTATTACTTTGAATAGGTAGAAACATGTGAATAACTGTCAGTGGGCGGAGTTAGCCTTTGGTGGGTGGAGCTAACACCTGCTCATGAATAAGATTTGAGGGGTAAATGCTCTAAAACTGCTGCATCTTACAGAATAAGGGACACAGCGCTGGGAACAGCAGGTCTGACACTAGCTTGTGCTGTCCTCAGCAAGGGGGGCAAAAACTATGTGACAGGTTCTCTTTAAAGGGGTTATATCATAAAAGATATTTATCACCATCCATAGGATAGGTGATATATCTGATTGCTGGAAGTCTACCTGCTGGGACCCCCACCGATGACTAAAATGGGGTTCCCGACTCTTTGTCCTTTTTCGTCATGCTTGCACCGTGATGAAGGGTTTGAATGGAGCAGTGGTCAAATATTTGCACTGCTGATCCATTTAAAGTCTATGGAAGCGACGGAGATCGCACATTACAGCACTTGGCTATCTATGTCGCTTTCATAAACTTGGTATGGAGCTGCATTGTGCATGTTGACTGTTACTAAACTTTACCGATTGGGGAGGGTCTCTGGTGTAGGATCTCTGGTAATAGCACATCACCTATGCTTTGGCTAGGTGATACATTTCTCTTGTGGTACAAACCCTTTAATAGCATATCTGCACTTTAAAGTGACTTTTCATGATAAACTGTTAAAAAACAAGATCTGGTTAGCACATCCATTTTGAAGAATAAACTTATATGTGCACACTGTTGTGGCAGTCAAAAACTATGCAAGCACAATATAATATCAGCGGCACTCTATAGGCACTAAAAACGGTCAAACCAGACATAAGAATTTTTTGGAACAGCGTTTCTGCTACTATGGAATATATGAAACATTTTTTAGGTTCTCAGTGTACATTTTTTTTTTTAATCAAAACCGTAAATGCCCACCTACAATGGCAGGGTGACCCCAATTCAGGTGGAAACCTACACTACATGCTACCTCTCTTGGAGTCTGTTCAGACCTCCACACTTCGGGGTTAGAAATGTTTTCATATATTCCATAGTAGCAGAAACGCTATTCCCAAAAAATTCTTATGTCCTTTTTGACCGTTTTTAGTGCCTATAGAGTGCTGCTGATATTGTGTTGTGTTTGCATAGCTTTTGACTGCCACACCAGTGTGCACCTATACGTTTATTCTTCAAAACGGATGTGCCGACCAGATTTTGTTTTTTTGACTGTTTGTTTGTGTGGGGAATTGGCTGGTTCCCATCTTGGTTTATGAACTCCACCCATCTATGCACAGACTTTTTAATCAGATCAGGTTTGTAGCTGGAATCTTCTAACCCTGAAATGTGGAGGTCTGAACAGACACCAGCAGAGCTAGTATGTAGCGTAGGTTCCCACCTGAATCGGGGTCACCTTGGCGTGGTAGGTGGGCATTTACAGCTTTCATCAAAAATGTACACTAAGAACCTCACATAGCAGCAGAAACGCTGTTCCAAAAATGTCTTGTCCTATTTGACCGTTTTTAGTGCCTATAGATTGCTACGGATATTGTGTTGTGTTTTCATGATAATATGTCATATGTGTACAAGAGGAGCAGACTATTTCTGACCCATTTAAGTGTTTATATGACATTTTTTATCAGTTTCGCTTTTAGCAGGAAATCTCGGCTCCAAGCAGCAACAACCGCAGCTTGGAGGACATTATACAGCTGTAGTGAGCAGTGTAGCTGTAAATCATACCCCTTTAATTTCTGATCACACTTAGATGGCTTATCTAAGTTCCGGAATCTACACCATAACCCAACATCATGACGTACATGTATGTCACATGTCGAAAAATTCATCATGGCCCGCCCTAAACAAGCCCACTGTAACGATTTGCGCCCGCGGTCCCCGCGGCAGGTCCCCGGCGGGGACGGGGGGGCCCCGCGGACCGCACTGCCGGTTGGGGCGCCACCCGTCCCATCCACTCACCTGGCCTCGCTCCCGTCCGGTCCTCGTCCCCTGCCGGCCGGAATGCGCGTGCGCGCCCCCTAGCGCGTGCGCGCGCGCGTTCACGTACATTTAAAGGGACAGTGCGCCGGTAATTGCCGGGCGCTGTCCCTATATAAGTTTTGCACCCACGTCACTTCCCTGCTGGATCTATGTTGCCTCGTGCCTTAGCTAAAGCGTTCCCTAAGTGTGTTCTCGCCCTACCGTGTACCAGACCTCTTGCTACGTTTTCCCGACTCCGAGCCTCCGCTGCCTGCCCTGACCTTTCTGCCTGTCCACGACCACGAACCATTGCCGCCTGCCCTGACCTTCTGCCTGCCCACGACTACGATTCCCGGACTACGCTTCTGTACCTCGCTGCACCTCGGCCGCCACCGCAAGCAAGTCGCGTGAGGAGGGACGACCTGGTAGCCTCACGCCGCAGCAAGTCCATCCCGCTTTGCGGCGGGCTCTGGTGAAAACCGGGGGCTACTTAGATTCCGTTCCCTGGCGTGGCTTAACTACCATCGCTTGCGGTGGTCCGGCGGGTCCACTACCCGGCCGTTACACCCTTATTTCTGGCTATTTCTATAAAACAGTAAAAAAGTTATGGCTTTTGAAAAAAAGAATGGGAAAAAGAAATGCCTTGTCCAGAAAGCTATAGCTATGTTTCTGCTCTATATATATTTTGCACTTTAAAGGGGTTGTCCCACCAGGGCTGTGGAGTCGGCAAGCCGAAGCCCCGACTCCGACTCCTCAATTTCCCAAACCTCCGACTCCTGACTCTGACTCCCGACTCCCTCATACACGGCGCATGTTTAAGTGATAACTTTACCGTAGTAAAATGGTAACATCCGGCTGTTTATTACCTTATGATACAATAATCAAGCTATTAAGGTAGAACAAACACTGAGAAGCAAAATGGTAACAATGTTTTGATCTTTTGAACACTTGTGGGTAGAGTTAAAGAAAAAGCTGTATTTGTATCCAAATCCAGTCTGCACCAACATTGGGAATGTGTAGTAGAGACCTGGGATCAGATTTTGGTCAAGATATGCTGGAATCTGATCCAGAGCCCAGAAGGATTCAGGCAGAGCTGAAAGCCAAAGGTGGATTTCCCAAATACTAGCAAAACAATAAAAATTAACATTTTGATTTTTAGGAGCAAAACAATAACAATGCAGTTACAGGAAAGAATCTGCAGAACTAAGCAGATGCTAAATACTTGCAAGTCAAATTTATGTATAAGATAGGTAAGATGACTGTATATAAAATTACAGTAGCCTCATGTACAAAGCTGTAGTGGATGGTGAGATATGGAACCTGAAAGTCACAAGTTCATACCATTGTTACCATTTTGCTTGTCAGTGTAAAATATATTTATTGGATATGACTTTAGAACACCAAAAAATTGTAAATATGCAGAACACTGCAGGAACATTTGTGGAGTCTCTGAATTTGTTCTGAGAAATAGCATTGCCTACACCAGATCCTGCATACATGACCTCACATCTGATCTCATTATTTCCAGGCTACAGAACGGCCTCTCTACACTAACTTGGGTGGGGGGCAAAGCGGTGACCAAAGGGGCAACATCTCTAACAATGTCAGGGTATAAAGGAATTGCCTCAGCCACAGTCAGGTCTGATGAATGGTTGATCGTCTACTTCTTTGAAAGCAGATGAAAAATTTTGCTAAAATCTGTTTGTCCTGGGAGCAGAATCTTTCCCCTGGGGCAGCGCTTTGCCTGCTCCATGTCATCAATTACACTCCTCATGTGATAAGGCTGAAGATATGGGAGCAGCAGCACCGGCAGGACCCAATTCCTCTTGCTTTTTACCCTGCATCGAACTAACTGGACCAACTCATTATATATTTTGGGAGTCGGTCCATTTTATGACGACTCCGACTCCTGCAAAATAGACTCCGACTCCACAGCCCTGTGTCCCACCATCTTGTGTCACAGAGCCAAAAGCAGCTTCAGATTCAGGCATCATGTCTATTCCTGTTAAGGCTGGGAGTAGTTCTATAGCAGTGATTAGCATATACGCTCCGTATTCAGAGCTCTTCTAATTGCACTGACGTGAGGGCAGGAAATCTTATCTTTAGAGCAGAGAGCTTCAGAGCTTAAAGAGAACCTGTCACATAGTTTATGTCCCCCTGGCTGAGTACAGCTACAAGCTAGTGTCAGACTTGCTGTTTCCAGTGCTGTGTCCCTTATTCTGAAAGATGCTGTAGTTTTCGAGTATTTAATGCTCAAACCTGCAGTTTTCAACCAGAAGAGAGTCAGAGTCATTTAAAACCCCGCCCACCTGAGACTAGCCCCGCCCACCTCAACTGATAAACCTATTACTTTGAATAGGTAGAAACGTGAATTACTGTCAGCTAGCCCCGCCCACTGGCAGTTATTCACGTTTCTACCTATTCAAAGTAATAGGTTTATCAGTTGAGGTGGGCGTGGCTAGCCTCAGGTGGGCGTGGTTTTAAATGACTCTTTGACTCTCTTCTGGTTGAAAACTGCAGGTTTGAGCATTAAATACTCGAAAACTACAGCATCTTCCAGAATAAGGGACACAGCGCTGGAAACAGCACGTCTGTCCTTAGCAGGGGAGGCATAAACTAGGTGACAGGTTCTCTTTAAAGCAGATACAATCTCATCTCTTCTCTTAACAACGGAATATATTTGGAAAAAGTCTTCATTTACCATTCCCTACATGCTGAAAGCTAATCTTTTGAAGTGAGACAAACCCTTTAAGCACTCTATGCAGAAGGAGGCTCTAGTATTTGATGTATTTTGTGGATTACAAGGCTAAATGCTTTTGCCGGAGTCTCTCTGAGTCTTAGGAGCCGCGTGCTGTGGAGCCACAAGCCTTAAACAGTCACGTCCCGGCTTACGGAGAACATTTATCAGCACCTAATCTAGAAACACAAAGGCTTTCCACAGCATCAATAGGGCCAACTGCTATCTGATCCATACAAGACACCTGACCTTTTCCCTCCTCGCTATGATCAATGCAACAGCAAAATTGACAACGATCACTTTTGAGATTTGTGTGCAAATCTCTCCTTGCAGCCACGCTGCCTTTGTGTCATTTATTCGATAGGAACGCCTATAGCCTTTGTTTAATCACACGCAGCATTTCTCGTGTGGTTCCAGGGGTTTGATACACTTCTGCTTACAAATGGAAGCAAGGCGCGTCTGCGGAAATAAACGACCGTCCTTACCAATTATCAGCAAACGCGCTGAGTCTGAATACAAGTGCATTGCTTAATTACCGAGATACCAGCCGAGCTTGGAAGGGGGTAATACACTGGAATAGCAAATAGAAACTTCCAGTCAGAGCATATTCCATGTCCAGAGGGTGCAATGTAAGAATACGATTATTGCATGCATCCTCTAGAGCAGGAGTGTATGACCTACGGCCCAAGGGCCACATGCGCCCCCAACCATCAGGACACACACATACCTAGACTGTGTGCTGATATGTCAGATTGAATGGCGATGGTTACGACCACTGACTTGACATTGTAGGGCTCTGTGCTGTTTTCTCATCTCAGACATTATATGGCATATGGATAGGATACAAGAAAAAATTATGACCTCTCTTGAATTTTAATATGACCGCCTTAATAGGAGTATAGACTTGGGCACTTTCCTTAAAGGGAATCTGTCACCAATTTTTTTTTTTTTTTTTTTTTTTTTTACTTATTAAATCAAGCCCCTGATCCATATTCTTTTCCTCTCAGTCGTTTTTATTTCCTGATTGTAGATTTCTCTATTCGGCCGTCTATATATGATTGTGGGGAAGACATTCTTGCTTGCACTGCTTTAACAGCAGTCAGAGAGATACTTTACAGCAGCTTAATGCCCATAGGATTCTTGCTAAGAAGCAAATGTAAACAAGCCAGGCTGAGCTAAGAGACAGAGACACAGCCAGAGCACAGTGCATAAGGTATCGTGTGAAATGTTCACTCAAATAATCACACTACAACTAGTGGATTCTGTATACAAAAGACAACAGCTTTCTCCACAGTAGCTTGAAAGCTCCTTCATGTTCTCTGTCATCAGATAAAGCAGGGATCTACTCAGATAATCACACTACAACTAGTGGATTCTGTATACAAAAGACAACATATTTCTACCCGGTGCCTTGAAAGTTTCTTCAGCTCCCTCTCATCAGATAAGAAGCGTTCTTTGCACAAGCCCGGCCAGCAGCTCTTGTCAGGTCGTATCTAATAGAAGCTTTTAAGTAACTCAGGCAGGTAAGGCAGCCTGTAGCTGTCTCAGGCTGCAATTTTTGTAATCACATAGATTTAGAAAAGTGATTAAATAACCATTTTGGAGGATCCCACGTTAACATTACATCAAGGCAAAACCCCTTTAAGACAGATTCTGTCCCATAGATGTCTATAGGAGAGTTTTCTAGTCTAGCTCTGTTAGCTAGGAATACCTTACTGTGAAGGGAGGGAGAGGGGGAGCTGTGACATCTCCTCTTGTGACTGGTGGGTTCTGTGTTATCTGTACACAATGGTGTCTCCTTTCAGTCTGACCCTGCTTGTGCTGATAATGAGCGACTGCTGAAAAGCTCTCTAAACAGAGCAGGAAGTGTCAGACGATTATTAGGCTTAGTGGCCAAAGTGAGAACTGCAGGACTTAAGAATTATTAAAAAATACTGAAAGTGATCTGGAAAATTAAAAAAAAACAATCAAATTCCTAAAAAGTGTGTTTAACAGAAAAATGTGAGTTAAACAATAAGTAATTTTTTGATGACACATTCCCTTTAACGCTCCAATTCCAGTAACTATATATAGAGAAATACTCCCAATGTATCATAAGAAATTCTTTTTTAATTATATCAAAAAATCTTAAAATATCCATGTAAAATGTGAATATAATATGAATAGTTTCTCAAACATGTGAGTAAACACTTGCGGTAGTGCTGCTCTCCAGTTCCAGGAGTAATCAATCCAAATAAGACGCTCTGAATTCAGACGTTTCTTCCTGCAGCTCATATTATATTCACATTATTATTCATATTATATTCACATGTTACCTGGATATTTTAAGATTTTTTGATATGATATGATCTTGAGACCGGAGAGCAGGTCACTCTCATTTATACTCCATATTACCGAAGAACAGAATGGGGAGCAGTGTACTTTGTAAATATCCCCTACTGTTTTATGTATATGGCTCCAATGCAGACCTATTTGTCCACATGGACTACACACAAATCATGTGTGGTCTGACCCTGTAATTATATGCTCTCCCATTGGTCACATTCATTAACTAAACAAAAAGTAGGAGACATATAGAAGAAAATGTGACTGCAGAATATACTACTAAAGGTTAGACCACAAAACACCCCTAGATACCAGGTTCCTGGCCAGTTCCCTTCACAGTTATTGTATCCCACACCAGTGCGTTGCATAAAAATCTGGGCCCCCGTGGGCGGTCCTCGGTGTGGAGGTCGGGCCCCCGAGGCGGGTCCGCTGGGTGGAGGTCGGGGGCCCCCGAGGCGGGTCCGCTGGGTGGAGGTCGGGGGGCCCCCGAGGCGGGTCCGCTGGGTGGAGGTCGGGGGGCCCCCGAGGCGGGTCCGCTGGGTGGAGGTCGGGAGACCCCGAGACCGGTCTGTTAAATCAAATCCCTGTTTGTATGTATGTTCTCATCAACCCCTGATAAAACTCTGACATGTCTTCTCCAATAAACCAATGTATGTGCATTACTGACAGTGATCTGGGTTTCAGGCTTACTGGCGTTCCTGTGCGGCTATACTCGGCCCCGGGTTGGAGCCAGCTTTAAAAGATCACAACACCGTGACCCTCGTCAGGGCTCCAGACATACCACGTGAGGTTCAGCTTTGTACATCTGTAATAGTGACTTAAAATCAACTACCTGAAATGTTTTATACCATACCAGGCCCTTATGGGAGCATCAAAGCTTAGGCTATGTTCAAACCTGCATATTGGCTTCTGTTCATAATGGGATCCACAGTGATCTGTAGACCCCACCAGTGCTCAGTGAGCCCCTCTGACTTACTATGGGCTATGTTGGGTTCTATCAAGGTGTCCATTCTTTATAAGGGATGAGTAGTGCTGCACATGGTGATATTCCTTTCCCAAAACCTGACTGAATTAACAAATGTTAACCTGGGCATGCAGGCCAGTATATTGTTATAACATTTGTACAAGTCGGTAATCACAGTGGTGCAGTCATGGATGATCCATCACTGCTTCTGTTTGAAAGCGGATACTGAAAAAGCCTAAAAAATATAGCATGCCCTGTTTTTTGGGATGGATGACAATCTTCAAGGGGTTTCACAGACTCTGCTCTTCACGACCAGCTTCAGGCTCCTTCTTTCTGTTCAGGCTGTAGGAAGTTCTATAAAAATGAGTGGCATTTCAGCTCTGCTGTTCCTAGCTGAGCCTGTTAGAGGGACATTGGTGATGGAGGGGTCTAAACAGTAAGGGAGAGGGCCACAGAGCTCTAAAGAGGGCCAATCACAGAACAGGGGGCATGTCCAGACCAGAGTTGAACTAAATATCAGGCAACCAATCATAGCAAAGAGGGCGTGGTCCGACCCCAGGCTTCAGATTTAGCTTTAGACACTTACAGATTAGCTAATAGCTACTATACTAAATGATTTAGGTAATACAAACCAATTGCAATTATTATTTTTACTGTCCCCATCATTACCGGTCTTTGTAGTGAGAAAACCCCTTTAATGAAGGTCACCAGGCCTACTGTTTACTGCTCGTAAGAGCCATAATTGTCTACTATTCTGCAGAATATTAGTATTGCCAGATAGTGTATGGATGAGTGGGCCCCCTAGTGCTCACATAACCCAGGGGGACTAAAAATAGAAGTTAAAAAAATGTTACAAGTTTTAAAATACATAAAAAATAAATCTAGTTTAAAAAAATGAAAACAATAAATAGGTAAACATAATTGGGGTATTTTCACACGGCGTATTTGTGGGACATATTTCGGAGGAATAATTGCGCTGCGCCTGCAATACGCACGAAGTACAGCCTGCAAATATAGTAATTCGTAGTTCTCATTGAGAGCTATGATTACCTTCCGTTTTCCCCGGTGTACAGCACATGCCGGGAGAAAGAAGTGACGTCCTTTCTTCCTAGCATGTGAATAGGGACTGGCACAGAGTGCAGTCCAGCGTGTACTTCATATAGCGGCGCGCACAGTACACGTTGCAATACTACACTGTGTGAACATACCCTTAGTATTGCTACATCTGTTTTAAGTTTGATTTGCTGAACTGTAACATCTTTTATCCTGTATGGTGACCGCTTTAGAAATACCCAATGCCAAAATTGCATTTTTTGCTTTGTTGCTACTGCAAGAAATTTCCGTTAAAAAGTGATAAAAATAATTATAATAATTTATAAATGTGTCCTAAAGCGGTATCAATAAAAACTACACTTCAGCCTGTAAAAAAGGTTTTAGGTCTCAGAATATGGCGGTGCAAATCGATTTAAAGAAAAAAATAGTTTATTTAATAGTTGTAAAACCTAAAAACTATGTAAGTTTGATATCAACAGACTCACACTGACCCCTGTGATAAAAATTACATGTAATTTATACCATACAGTGAATGCCTTAAAAATAACACCCTCCCCCCCCAAAAGATGAAGTGGTGTAGCGTTTCCCAGTACATTATATGACACAGTAATTGGTACCATTTTAAGTCCAAAAAAAAAACAAAACGCCCTTCTAGGACTGTATACCCAGAAAAATGATGTTCCAAGTCATGGCTCTTGGGAGGTGGTGGGAAAAAAACCAAAAAACTAATGTAATGTAAACAGCAATCGCTGTGGCGGGAAATGGTAGTTTATTGTAAATGTAACTTTAGCAGAAACATTAGGGCTCTTCTGCAAAATCCAGAACTGCAGGTTTTAAATACCTTTTTTTCTGTCTCGCATTAACCCATTCTGCGCCAAATCCACAATAGAAATTTTGCTTGATCTGGTGCAGATTTGCAGCTGCAAATTTACGGAAATCCACAGCATTTCTGACCAGCGTTAACATACCCTTATTTGTTTCTTCCAGTGAATTAAAGGGCTTATGACACCATTGACCTTATCGCCTACTTTACAAATCTGGGTGTAATCGATGCAGTATGTGTCAATATGTTGGAAAAGTAAAATCATTCACTAGTACAGATAAAAACGTAGTTTTCAAGGGTTTATAAATTGTAATGAGAATTTTCTGAGGTTCTTAGTTCACATTTTTGATCAAAACTGCCCACCTCTGAAACTTCAATGGGACCTCAATGCAGGTGGGTCCTACACTATTTTGTTAACTCTCTTGGGGACTGTTCAGACCTCCATACTTCAGGGAGTAAAGGCACCAGCTTCTATGTACATTGCACTGATTTAAAAACCTGTGAAGGTGGGTGGAGTGCAGAAAACCAAAATGGAGGCAGCCGCTCCTCCATACACAAGCTAGAAACAATATATGGTATGCTTTTTCAAAAATTCCTATGTCCCCTCTGATAGTTTCTTTAGTTGATAGTGTGCTACTGATTTTGGAATGTGCCCACTGACAAGGACATGAATAGTCTATAATTTTAAGGGTAGGTTAATTTTAACATTGAGAGATAGAATATCCAAAATAAAATCCAGAAAATCACATTGTATAAATTATATACATTTATTTGCATTTTGCAGTGAGAAATAAGTATTTGATCTCTGGCAAACAAGACTTAACACTTGGTGGCAAAACCATTGTTGGCAAGCACAGCAGTCAGACATTTTCTGTAGCTGATGATGAGGTTAGCGCACATGTCAGGAGTAATTTTGGTCCACTACTCTTTGCAGTTCATCTCAAAATCATTAAGATTTTGAGGCTGTCGCTTGGCAACTCAGAGCTTCAACTCGCTCCATAAGTTTTCTATTGGATTACGGTCTGGAGACTGGCTAGGTCACTCCATGACCTTAATGTGCTTCTTTTTGAGCTACTGCTTTGTTGCCTTGGTTGTATGTTTTAGGTCATTGTCTTGCTGGAAAACTCAGCTACAACCAATTTTTAATGTCCTAGCTGAGGGAAGGAGGTTGTCACTCAGGATTTTACGGTACAAGGCTCCATCCATTCTCCCATTGATGTGGTGAAGTAGTCCTGTTCCCTTATTAGAGAAACACCCCCAAAACATAATGTTTCCACCTCCATGTTTGACAGTGGGGATGGCGTTCTTTGGGTCATAGGCAGCATTTCTCTTCCTCCAAACACAGCAAGTTAATACCAAAGAGCCCAGTTTTTGTCTCATCTGACCACAGCACCTCCTCCCAATCACTCACAGAATCATCCAGGTGCTCATATGCAAACTTCAGACGGGCCTGCACATGCGCCTTCCTGAGCAGGGGGACCTTGCGGGCACTGCAGGATTTTAAACCATTACAGCATAATGTGTTAACAATGGTTTTCTTGGTGACTGTGGTCCCATCTGCCTTGAGATCATTAACAAGTTCCCCAGTGTAGTTTTAGGCTGATTTCTCATCTTCCTCATGATCAAGGATATCCCACGAGGGGAGATTTTACATGGTTCCCCAGATCGATGTCGAATGACAGTCATTTTGTAGTTCTTCCATTTTCTTACTGTTGCACCAACACTTGTCTCCTTCTCACCCAGCTTTTTGCAAGTCTATGATCTTGTCCCTGACATCCTTAGAAAGCTCTTTGGTCTTGCCCATGTTGTAGAGGTTATAGTTTGAATGATTGAGTCTGTGGACAGGAGTCTTTTATAAAAGTTACTATTTAAGACAGCTGTCTTTAAAGGGGTTGTCTCACTACAATGAATAGCTTCCAACATGTAGGGAACACTAAATGAAGACTTTTTCCAAATATATTGCATTTTTTTGTTGAGGAGCTACAAATTTTATCACCTTCTGAGGGCTTTCAGGTTTCTCTAGTGACCGACCTGTTTGTTTGTTCTCACTGCTGTTTGTCTTATCTGATAGCAGGGAGTGACACATCACACAGGTTGGCATAGAACTGCAGCAGATCTTGTGTGTTATCTGATCATTCAGACAAAAGACACTAATTACTACTGTTTACTTTAGCTCTCAAGCTTCTCTGGACCTCCAGAGAAGGAGATTGTTTATCTTAAGTAGCAGAAGTCTGAAAACATGGAGCTCACATGCTAATTACAGACAGCTTGACCAGGAAGTGACAGGATGCATGAATGAAAGAATGCTGCTTTGCTCTATGAAACAGATGACAACCCCTTTTAATGCAGGTAACAAGTTGATTAGGAGCATCTAACAGGTCTGTAGGAGCATCTAACAGGTCTGTAGGAGCCAGAACTCTTATTGGTTGGTAGGGGATCAAATACTTATTTCTCCGCAAAATGCAAATAAATGAACATAATTTATACAATGTGATTTTCTAGATTTTTTGTTTGATATTCTATCGCTGAATGTTAAAATTAACCTACTCTTAAAATTATAGACTGTTCATGTCTTTGTCAGTGGGCAAACTTACACAATCAGCAAGGGATCAAATAATTATTTCCTTCAAATATCTGATTGCTGGTGGCCCTCTAGTTCACTGTTCTCACCCACTGTACTTGGGCATTGATGAAGGCTTTGAACGGAGCAGTGACCGAAGATGTGCACTGCTGCTCCATTCAATGTCTATCGGAGTGACAGAAATCTCAGAGGGCTGTGCTTGGTTATCTCCATCGAACCCAAAGAATTTGAAAGGAGCAGTGGCGCGCTTGTTCAACCAGTGCTCCTTTCAAAGTCTTCCTCACTACACAAGCTCAGCAGGAGAGTATGGAGGTCTCGGGACCCTGTTTTAGCAATCGTTGGAAGTCCCAGCGATCAGATATTTATCACCTACCAAGTGTATAGATAGAACCTGTTAATAGTGGCACAACCCCCTTTTAAAGGGGTTTTGCCATAAAATAAAATTGACGTGGGAAGTTTGCAAACTAAATAATAAACATTTTCACCATTCATCATCATTCAAAATTCTGGACCATTTTTGTTTTAGCTGCTCCTCTAGTGATCCATTGTTTACAGCTCGTCTCCAGGGGATATGACCAGGGCTGAGAGCTCCTCAGTCCTGATCGCACATACTCAGACGTTGCCTCTCCTCTCAGGCAGCTACTGAGTGTTAAAAACCCAGATGCTGTCATTCTACTCCTGTCCTCTTTACTCCTTAATAATTAATCAAACAGTGCAAATAAAAAAAAAACAAACAAATAAAAAAACCTCCATGAGGTATGTGCATTGATAAAGAGAAAAAAAATCCACAGGTTTGGTTCCTGCAGGGATTTGAACCTAAGACACTTGTGCTGTGAGGCAAAAAAGTTACCTCTGAGCTACAATGTAGCAACTCACATGTCTATACATAAACAGACCTTTCTTTAACTACAGAGAGGAAAGGCCTGGTGATGTCATCCTGCTGGGTCACGTGACATGCAGTTCAAACAAATCACACACGCCCCCTTCTGAGCACACAGAGCTGAAGAGCTGGATGCAGGAGGTATGAAATGAGAGCGTGGCAAAACCCCTGTAAGCTCTGTCCTGGCCACGTGAAGGGCACACAGGTATACGGCTCATCATAAGATCAGTCTCTAGCAACTACAGTAACAAGCTGTACCCCTATGTGGCAATTACAAGGGCACCACATTCACAGACTACAGCAGAGATTGTGACCACAATAAGGAATCCATTCCTAGTTGAAAATTCTATATCAATTTGCTAAATCTCTCGTTCCTCAAGTAATAAATCCACTACGTCTAAACCAGACCCTGCCACAGAACATGCAGAGAAGTCGACTTCATTGTGTATTTTCCTTTAGCATCTTTCGCTTTGAGCACAGATCTGCAAATGGGAGTGAATAAAAGAAAGTAGACAACGATGTGAAATAATATGTGAGGCGCCTGTGCTGTGTTAATGAGTATGGTTATTACTGCACGTTAATGAAAGCACGGAATCTAATGACTTGGTAATTAGAGGGGTACTATAAGGTGGGCAGTGCCAGGGAAGGCAAATTACACATTGTGATTTCTCATTACACAGCCCATACCCAGCATCTGTCATAATGAGACCTTCGGCTGGCGAACTTTATAATTACACTTGCAGGATGTTTGTGTATGTGCGGTGTTGTGATGTTTCCCTCCGTAATTGTCACTTTTCATATTGTTGACATGATTGGGGTCACGGGCTTGTTCCTTTGTGGGCTTTTTCTGTTTGGCATAATGAGATTGTTCTCCCACATAATATTACTGACTCCTGACTCCATCGCCCATGTGCAGTATTGACGAGGCACAGACAGCTTATTTAATGGCTTACTACGGTAATTACTGAGAGAAGGGGAACATCTCTCCTTATGGAGAGCGCCAGTTAAGGTGTGTAGTGTTTTGATTGCCTTTTAGCTCACTACTAAGCATCTGCATATCACAAGGCATTATGGGAATGGAGCTGGGAAGCTCACTGCGCCCTCTAGTGGTTGTAACAAATCCTCAATTTACTTCTGATTCAGTGAATCAGAAGTAAATTGAGGATTTGTTACAACCAATAGAGGGCGCAGTGAGCTTCCCAGCTCCTTTCCCATAATGCCTTGTGATATGGTAATTACTGGTGATTTATGCTGCTGCACTGGTTCAGGGTGTTTCACTCACTGTTGGCCCCAAAGTTATACTAATAACTTTCAAAGTAACTGAGGGGCCATTCACATGGCGTCTTGCAATCGGAATACTGTGTTTAAAGTTACCCCAAGGAGGAGATATTAGGCCTGTAGAGAAGAGCAGAGCAAATGGTCTCCTTTGGACTGTGTTCACTATTTTCTGGTATTATATGCTTTCTGTGGTTTGGTATCCCGTATATACAGGGAATAACAGCCAG
This sequence comes from Phyllomedusa bahiana, assembly GCA_025379985.1. Classification (NCBI taxonomy): domain Eukaryota; kingdom Metazoa; phylum Chordata; class Amphibia; order Anura; family Hylidae; genus Phyllomedusa; species Phyllomedusa bahiana. The sequence continues at coordinate 15,115 of JAODAL010014238.1, forward strand.
GAAATCGAGCAAACCTAGTCCAAAAGGGACCTTATTTGCTCTCTTCTTCTCTATAGGCCCATTGCAGTATCTGTTTGGGTGAGGGTAGATCCTGAAAACCGCGCTCCAGTGGCGTGAATACTGGGTGCTCGGTGGAATGGTTTCTAACGCAAGTCTGAAATCAATATATTAAATCCAGGGCACTCCTCGTGGTGATGCAATTCCAGATAGATATTCATATTCTTACACAACAAAGCTCTCCATAAGATATATGAGGTTACATAAATGATTCCAATGTGAAGGTACAGATGTAGTCGTGTGCACGGCCACAGGAGGACGGCTTTTCTCAGCGGTTTGCGGATGTCTTGATGCCTATCACAAAATTTATTTGGGGTATCTGCCCCAAAAAGGGGGACCCCAACTGGAACCTTGCCCTATCTATACTACCCTATTTCTCTCTACTTAAACCTCACAAAAGTAGAATTGGCTAATTGTACAGCACAGTGGCCACATCAAGGCAAGGACGATAAGACGCTATAAATATCACAAATGTCCAAATAGATCACCAACAACAATGGGGCCACAATTTTTTTTCCCCCCTAACTCAGTCTATGTGATCTATCTATGCAGCCGTGTGACTAGGCGCGCCTGTCGGCCCCCTGACCCACAGACCGCTGCAAATACTTGGGGCCCACTGGGGGGAATCACCGGCCCCCTGGCCGATGCTCCACACTGGCAGGGCAGCCTGGACACTGGCGGCCCACCGGGCAAGTGCTCGGTTAATTATATGGTGAGTCTGGGCCTGCTATTTAGTATTATTGATAAGCAGAGTCCTCTAGCAGCATATATCGCATGTACTCCTTTAACGGATTGTAATGCCTCAGCAGCAGACGGGCTCTGTGTGCTCCATCGTCTAGGGATCTGTATCCATCAAGAAGTCTGTGCTGTGTACATATTGACTTGCAGTCGAGCTGGAAAATATATTACCAATATGGAAAGTCATTTAAAGCTGAAAAGTACACTTTAAATCAGTGATGTTAGCAGGTAATGAATAGCAGTATAGAGTTGTTGCATTTCCATATGCAATGGGCCATATATATGAAAGCTGTCTTGGTCTAAGACTTATTTGTTGCCCATAGCAACCAATCAGAGCTCCCCTTTCATTTTATATAGCGCTCTGGGAAAATAAAATGGGCGCTTTGGTTGCTCTGGGCAGCACAGACCGTCTTACTGCTAGACAGTTTTCATACATATGGCTTAAAGGGGTTGTCTCACTAAATTGATTCATCTTACCTCAGTCCTGTTTTCTTGGTTTCCTTGTGAATTCAGGGGCGTGTTTACTGGCTTCCAGTAGGCTGCAGTAGAAGCCAGGTCTGTAGCTATAGCAACCAGTGCTGACAGCTTATCATGAGAGAGTAAACCGGTCTGTAGCTATAGCGACCTGAGGAGCTGATGCAGCCCATACAAGAGGGGATATCTAGCAATAGGGAGGACACTGTTGTCTCACTACAATCCTTGTAGTGAGACAACCCCTTTAATGTATTTTCAAGTGAAATTTGACTTTAGAGGGCTTTTCCTCTGAAATACATTTATCCTGCGGATAGATGATAACTGTCTGATCACTCGGGGTCCCACTGTCAGGGCCCTGAACCCCTCTCCTCTCCCACTGTGCTGTCACTTTAAATGCGCCACTCATGTCCTTATTCACCTTACAGCTACATAGGCTTTCTGTATAGATAGTTTAGTGGAAACAAGAAAACTTGCAATCCTTGAAGACTCATGCAGAGAAGTCTTGTCTGGTATATGTGTAATGAAAACAATAAACAGCGTGTTATTAAGAATTGATGAAATCTCCGACGCCAAGGCAGAATTATGGAGCGAAACGCCGTACATTATTAATTAATAGCAGATTTACAAGCATGAGACGGGACCTGCGACAGGGCCAGCTTCTCCTGCCATCCCCACGAGATGAAGCCGGTTCTATTTTTTTCGTTGGGGGCGTAGCAGTGCTGCGTGTGAGAGATGATCAAGGTGTTTTAGATCATTTAACGTGTGCAGCCTTGTTCCCTCCATACAAAAAGTGCCCTTCTGTAAATACACTTCAAACTTCACAGGAGAACTGGAGATTAAAGCACAAGTCCTGGGTAATTTAGGTTTGTGTGTTCTGATATGTTTGATATCTGTAGGCGACAGTGGTGTTATTAGACAAGAAAGGAGAAAGCCTTTCTCTTCCAGATCTTACTCCTCTTGAAAGGTTGGGGGGTTGTCACTTAGTCGTAGGTTTCTTTATTTCCTTTTTTGCTGTTCAAATTTTTTAGGTTTGCCAGAAGAATGTTACAGAGAACAAAAATAGGAGCAGACGCCTTTCAGGTTGGATGATCATTAATGTCTGACGGTTTATTCACCAAAATTCCCCTTCCGTGACCTGTCACCGGTGCTCCTGTACCATCACTAATGCCTCCACTGGGTGCCGTGTGAGAACGGACTTCATTCAGGCTGAGCTTGCCCACATAGAAAGCATTTGTAAGAAGGTGGCGTATAGGCAGATCAAACACCGCCTTATTCTACCCAATCAACTTGTTGATTGAGGTTATCTAAGCAAACACTCAAAAACGAACCAGCAACCCTCTGCAGATGCCAAGAGACTGACAAACATTGAATATGCAAACTAACGCAAAGGGAATTTCATCTAGTACATATGAAAATCGGAGGCTCTTAGTGCACGTTTTGATCAAACTGTAAGAGCGTATCCACCAATGGCAAAATAGCCTCAGTTCAGAGGGGGACCCACGCTGAACGATCTCACCACTCTTACCTTTTCAGGCCTCCATACTTTTCAGAGTATGCGGGTCCCAGCTATATTCTCTTCTGATTAAGAACAGCCTGAATAGATGGGTGGAGTGCATGACCAAAATGGGGTCAGCCACTCCTCCATGCAAACGATACTAAAAAGACTACATTTTGGTCCGGCACGCCACCCATCCTTTCAGGCTGTTCTTAATCACAACGAGTGTAACTGGGAACCAAATTGATAAAAACTGCAATTAAAAATGAGTAGCAGAAGAATGTTGTCCCTGTGAATGTGCTGGGTACAAAATGGCATCCTGGCATGTGGATTCGAATAACATTTAGAGTTAAAGAGCTTTGTAAACTTCAGTTATCAGTATCATGTTTTATATATCCGTTTAGAGCAGGGTTCCCCAACTCCAGTCCTCAAGACCCCACTGGATTTCCTTAGCATCGCACCGGTGATTTCATTATTGTCAGTGCATTCTGTGGAGGGTCCTGAAAACATGACCTGTTGGTGGGGCATTGGGGAACCCTGGTTTAGAGGTGTGTGTGTGTGTGTCTGTGTGTATATAATATATATATATATATATATATATATATATATATATATATATATAAAATATATATATATAATATGTGTATATATATATATATATATATATGTATATATATAAAATATATATGTATATGTGTATAATATATATATGTATATATATATATATGTATAATAATAATATATATAGTATATATATATATATATATATGTATATATATATATATGTATATATATATATATATATATATATATATATATATATATATATATATATATATATATATATATATATATATACACTCACTCACTCACCGGCCACTTTATTAGGTACACCTGTCCAACTGCTCGTTAACACTTAATTTCTAATCAGCCAATCACATGGCGGCAACTCAGTGCATTTAGGCATGTAGACATGGTCAAGACAATCTCCTGCAGTTCAAACCGAGCATCAGTATGGGAAGAAAGGTGATTTGAGTGCCTTTGAACGTGGCATGGTTATTGGTGCCAGAAGGGCTGTCTGAGTATTTCAGAAACTGCTGATCTCCTGGGATTTTCACGCACAACCATCTCTAGGGTTTTACAAGAATGGTCCGAAAAAGAAAAAAACATCCAGTGAGCGGCAGTCCTGTGGGCGGAAATGCTTGTTGATGCCAGAGGTCAAAGGAGAATGGGCAGACTGGTTCGAGCTGATAGAAAGGCAACAGTGACTCAAATAGCCACCCGTTACAACCAAGGTAGGCAGAAGAGCATCTCTGAACGCACAGTACGGCGAACTTGAGGCAGATGGGCTACAGCAGCAGAAGACCACACCGGGTGCCACTCCTTTCAGCTAAGAACAGGAAACTGAGGCTCCAATTTGCCCAAGCTCATCGAAATTGGACAGTAGAAGATTGGAAAAACGTTGCCTGGTCTGATGAGTCTCGATTCTGCGGCGACATTCGGATGGTAAGGTCAGAATTTGGCGTCAACAATATGAAAGCATGGATCCATCCTGCCTTGTATCAACGGTTCAGGCTGGTGGTGGTGGTGTCATGGTGTGGGGAATATTTTCTTGGCACTCTTTGGGCCCCTTGGTACCAATTGAGCATCGTTGCAACACCTTGTTGAATCTATGCCACGAAGAATTGAGGCAGTTCTGAAGGCAAAAGGGGGTCCAACCCGTTACTAGCATGGTGTACCTAATAAAGTGGCCGGTGAGTGTGTGTATATATATATATATATTCCTTTACCTCAAGTGGGCGTCATATATGACTGGCCTAGCTAGACGTACTTCTTTCTTTTATATTTGGAGTTGGGATCCAGTGGGTGTTTTTCTGAGTCTGTTGTTATGTGCTCTCTATTTCGCTTGGTCCGCGCAGAGATTGGCCGGCAGCGCGCGCCTCCGCTCTCCCTATCAACCAGCATTCATCTAATCTTAAGACGTAGTTTTATATATTTTATAATGTATAACTTCCCCTTGATTTCTGTATTTGTTTTTTCATATAATCCGCTACATAATTCCTGTCAATCTATTGGCCAGTTTCTCAGATTTTGTCTCATTCACACAAACTGAGATCAGACCGTACATGTGCTTTTTTTGTGGCAAAGTGTTTACATTGCGCCTTTGTTTTAAATATGTATCACAATCAGCTCTTTTTCATTGATTGTATCAGTCAGGACAGACCTCAGTGTATAATTGCTTTTGAATTTGTTTATTTGTATCACGCTGCTGAATTCCCGCCGGAGAAATAACCAATCGATCCAGTTGTTCTCTCCCGATACACCCGATCACTATCTCTGATTGGTTATTTTCTTTTGTGCCGCTCGTTTTACTTCCTTTGTATTTGATTGATGTCCATATCCTCCAATGAGGAAACAATTGTTCCTTTAAATCATCTGTATACATACCAATAGTTATGACTTCTGATGAAGTGTCGGTCAGACACGAAACGCGTAAAGTCTTTATCTCTGTTTTTAAATTGTGCAGGGCATAACATACCCCAGTAGTTTTAAAAAAATAAAGACACAGTTTAATCAACTTTGTCTACTTCGAGGACAACTGTTTTATATATTGTAGGAAGGCACAAGGTGCGGTAGTGGACGGACGCTATGTGTCACCGATCTGTCTAAGATCGGTGAAATAAAGCCCTGTTATTCTGGTGTCAGCGGCAATAGGCCACTGACACAGGTTTTGTATGTTTTTGTAAAGGGAGTAATGGGCCCTAATCCAGGTCAGGCTTTATTGGAGCAGCTGTAGAGTTTGGGTGGGATGGGCGCTCCCACACTCCGGTCCGGGCATTTCCAGCCCTATATAAGGCCGCAGCTCAGGTTTAGAGGGGGTTTGGGTTCCATTCCTGTCAAACACTGCTCAGTGGAGTGAGCAGGAGTGAGAGAGCCAGTAGAGCTGGGCCTTGACAACCGTGGATGTACTACAGAGACCGGCATACGGTATTGGACTGCAAACCAGGACTGTGATTTAGTTTGTTTTGGCTGAAGCAAGCCCCGCTGTTTATTTTCCTTTTTTTATAAAACCTATGCCAATAACCCGCATTATTGCACGTTGAAGGACTGCCTCCGTTTGTCTAATTTAACCACTATATATTAAAATAAATATAATATATATATATATATATATATATATATATATATATATATATACACTTTTGGTGTGGGGAGGGGGGGGGATCTATGTACTAATTCAATCGAAAGTTAGTGATAACATTTTCGTTGCTAAAGCAATAGCCAAATATACCCCATTGATTATGGACCATTTTGTTAGCCAGTAATCATAATTTTTAAGCACATTGACATTGGTGTAACCTGCATATATATATATTGTGTGTGTATCTATATATGTGTATACATATGCATATATATAATATATTATATAATATATATATATATATATATATATATATGTATATATATATGTATATGTAGTTGTCTTGCATGAATAATGTGGTAAACTTGTGCTCTCTATTTTTAGGTGTTTGGGAAATGGGACGTGCGAACAGTAAAATATCATTACTATTTGCCTTTTTCTTTTTTTGTGGCTAGCCATTCTGAAACAATTGAATAACACGCTTTATATAGGCACTGGATGGCGTTCTGAGCAGTAGAAAGCCTTTACGTTGAAACATTAAGATTTAGAGAATAGCTGTATGTTAATTAGAACGCACTGGAGACATGAAGTGCGATCTCCGTCTGCCCAGGTGACTTATTGCCGTGTATGCACCAATAAGGTTAATTTTTTTTATTTGAATGACTAAGGCAGATATTTACGTATGCATACACAAAGTTGTATTTGTATATGTATTTGCATTTGTTTCCTCACTTGGGATTGAATAAGGGTTCAACATAGGTTTTGGTGAACTTTGCCGTTTTCTTGGTTTTTAATATACTAATGAATGTATTTACCCATGGGGTAAAACTTCAGCTGTTTCTCAATGATGATTCACTTTTTGAGCTTTTGCCTGGAAGCAATTCCCAATGCGCTTGATTTTAAATGTGTGTTTGTATGTAATTCGTTGCTACGATTAAGAGCTCAAAACAGCTTGAAATGCGTCAGTGGAATTGGAGGCTGTGGGATGCAGATCCATAATTCTAATGATTTTTGAATAAACATGTGATTTTATTTTTTACTTTCCTATATCACAACGGATGCTGGATGAAAAGTTTTTTGCCAGTATTGTTATTTCCAGATTTACTTTTCCCTCAAAAATAATGGCGTTGCCAATGGCTCCCGTCATATCCCATTGACTGTAACATATGATATGATATCTTTTGTTATGTGGAAAAGCGTGGTCTCCCACATGGACAGCACATAAAGTGTTGTAAACAAACCAAGCATGGCCCAAAAGACACTGGGGTCTACTAACTATTGCTGTCTAAAAAGTTAAATAGCATAAATGTCTAAATACATGCCAGATCTATCACAGGTGCTCATGCTATTTAGTTTGGAATTGGTATAATTTACAATGGTATAATTTTGCCACAGAATGTGAACAGGGTTTGACATCTGTTTATGAGTTTGCATTTATTCTATAGTTGGGACTTGCACCATCCTAATGGGTTACAGCTTTTGACTAATGTACTGAATTCCTTAAAAAGAAAATCTGTCTGTCATTCAATCAATAGGGTATGTCCTCAATTTTAAAAGGTGCAGGTCCCACAGGTGGCGGCACTGCTTAGCTGTACTCATAACTCCTAATGACTTCAATGGGAAAGTTCCAATCATCTCTCCTTTCAAAATGAAGAGGTTTTGGGGCTGATCTTCAAACGTGGGACCTGCACCTATCAGAGCTTCATGGCATATCCCATCAATATATGCCATCAATGTCCATGGTGGGAACACTCCTTTAGTCCAATGACTTTTTTTTTTTTTTAATCTGAAATTCCAAAACCTGACGATTGCTCAGTAGAATTGGATGTGTGTTTTAGCCAATATTCTTAAACAAAAGCTAATTATGTCCCCGTTTTCCTCGAACCCAGCGTACACCATCGCCTGGCTTCTTCATTCGACAAGTATAATATTGACAGGCTTAGTTTGGCAGGCTTTAGATTTTCTGTCTACATGTATTTAGCACATTCCGCTTTCCTGCCAGAGCGTTTCTACATGCCAGCGCTCGGGTTAATCCGGATTTACTGGCAGCGAATATTGAAATGTTATCCATCTAACAACATTGGTCTGACTGTGTTCTGTGCAGTGATCTCTGGAGCGTTCTGCTATGATGTGGTGCTGGACAACCGCTTGGACGACTGGAATCCGACAAAGGTGAGCTTCATTTCCTCTTGCTTTGAAGCCTTGTGTATATAGTTAGATTTTTCTCCAGCCTTCACGGCTCATGAGATAGACTATCTCTGATCACAGCTGCAGTAATGTGTGCTGGTGCCATCGACACAACTTAATCTTCATGATCATCTTATATTGCTTTGACTCTAGTCCATAACAGTTCTTGGCGGGACTTTTTGTTTCTGACTTCTAAGAACAGCTTAAAGGCAAACAAATCCTTCATGTTGAAATATTGATTATGTTTAGGAAAGGAAGATCTGCCATGTAAATCAGGACTAGTAAATTATGTGTCATCTGTGGCTAAAAAGGCAATGAAGTTAAATAAAAATTGTCACAGGTCAGATGAAAAAAAACTATTTCTGTATGTGTCTCAGAAGGGACTCATTTATTTTCATCCTTGTGTGTCCCCCTCCATTGCATGAGCTGAAGATGTCTTAATAGGTTTCTGGCTGGGAAGCAACTTGCTTTATCAGAACCCTTCTCCCAACTTCTCTGGCTACCTGCTCTCCCTCCCCTCCTTTGAGGTGCACTCTGTCTGCATCTACGCCCCCTCCAACCTCCAAGTGGCTGTTGTCTACCGACCCCCTGGCCCTGCCACCGCCTTCCTTGACCATTTTGCTTCCTGGCTCCTCCACTTTCTTTCCACTGACATTCCCACTATTATCATGGGAGATTTCAACATCCCAATCGATACACCCTACTCCACTGCTAACAAACTTCTGTCACTCTCCTCTTCCTTTGGCCTCTCCCAGTGGACCTCAATCTCTCCTTTACCCATCTCTGACCGCAACCTGCTCACCTTCCCCACCATTTCCACCCCAAATCTACTGCTCCCCCGCAGAAACCTACAAAACCTTAACCCTCACACTCTCTCCGACTCTCTTGCTCCCCTCTGTACCATATTCTGGTTTGCTGACCCAGACACAGCCACCACTTTCTACAACAGCACCAACGCCTCCACTCTTGACTCAGTCGCTCCTCTCACACACAACAGAACATGCAAAATCAACAGACAACCCTGGCACACAGACTCCACCACAGCTAAGGCGAACTTCCAGATTTGCTGAACGCCACTGGAATAAAACCTGGTCCACTGAGGACCTCGCCTCATACAAACATTCACTACATACATTTAAATCTGCACTCGCCACCGCCAAACAGGATTACTTCACCACTCTCATATCCTCGCTGTCGCACAACTTTTTAACACCTTCAACTCTCTCCTCCCTCCACCAGCCCCCCCTCCTCCATCTCTCCTCCCAGCAGATGATTTTGCCACTCCCTAAAATAGATCAATCTCATCAAAGGTTCACCCCACAGTCCCCTCCGCCTACCTCTATTCCTGCAGTGTCCCCACAGCCCACCTCTACACCTGCTCATCATTATTACCCCCTAACTTGCTTCTCTACTGTCATTCCTGACAAGCCGGCCTCGACTGCCCATATCCAACCTCACTTTCTGTAATCATGACCCACAGCCATCCCACCTCATCCCTGACCTAAGTGCTGTTATCATTCCAGCCCTCGCCCATCTCTTCAACCGATCATTAACCTCTGGCACCTTTCCTTCCTCCTTTAAACATGCGGCCATCACCCCCATCCTTAAGAAACCATCTAGTGACCCCTCCTGACTGTCTAACTATCGCCCCATCTCACTGCTTTCATTCACCTCTAAACTCCTCGAACAGCATGTCCATCTCCAACTGTCCTCTCCTCTCTCCACCAACTCTCTCCATGATCCGCTGCAATCGGGCTTACTACCCCACCACTCTACAGAAACCACCCTAACCAAAGTCACCAACGACCTAGTAACTGCCAAAGCCTCACGCCACTACTCTGTGCTTCTCCTCCTAGACCTGTCCTCTGCCTTTGACACTGTCGACCACTCACTCCTCCTACACATCCTCTCCTCCCTCGGCATCATGGACTTGGCCCTTTCCTGGATCTCCTCGTACCTCACCGGTGGAAAATTAAGCATCTCTCACTCTCGCACCACCTCCTCCTCCCGCCCGGTCTCCGTTGGTGTTCCCCAGAGAGTCTGTCCTGGGCCCACTGCTCTTTTCAATCTACACTCTTGGTCTGGGTCAGTTAATAGCATCACACGGCTTTCAATACCACCTGAATGCCGACAATACCCAACTCTACATCTCTGGCCCAGATATTACCTCTCTACTCTCCCGGATCCCTGACTGTCTTTCGTCCATATCCTGTTTCTTCTTCTCCCGTCTCCTAAAACTAAATGTGGCGAAAACTGAATTTATTATCTTCTCACCTTCCCACCTATCCCTCCACCTGATCTCTCTATCACAGTTAATGGCTACACTCTCTCACCGGCTCTTCAAGTCCACTGCCTTGGGATAACCTTTAACTCCAATCTTTTCTTCAAACCACACATCCAAACCCTCACCTCTGCCTGCTGCCTCCACCTGAAAAATATCTCCCGTAGCCACTCATTCCTTAACTTTGAAAGCACAAAAATGCTTGTCCATGCCCTCGTTATCTCCCACTTAGACTACTGCAACCTCCTTCTCTGCGGCCTCCCGTCTAGCACTCTCGCTCCCCTCCAATCCATCCTTAACTCTGCTGCCCATCTGATTCACCTCTCTCCTCGCTACTCCTCTGCCAATCCCTTCCCATTGCCCAGCGAATCCCGTTCAAGTTAGTAACCTTGATCTACAAGGCTCTCTATAACCTATCACATCCATACATCTCTGCCCTAATCTCTAGATACCTCCCCTCATGCAATCTCCCTCCCCCTAAAGGACCTTCTTCTTGCTTCCTCTATACCTCCTCACAAAAACCGTCCCCAAGTTTTTCCCCCGGGTGTTTCCCCCACACTCGGGAAAAACTCATTCCCCCAAACCCACCTCAAAACCCTCCCCCCCCTTCTCCCCAGCCCAAAAAAGCAACCTGAAAAACCCATTTTTCAGGTTCCCCAAAAAACCAAAAATTAACCCCCTTTTGCTACTACTCCACCACCCCAAACATGTCTCCCCCTCACCTTCTGTCTTTTCCAACCTTTCCTTGTAGAGGGGAAAGCCCTCAGGGGCAGGGACCTCTCTCCTTCTTTTCCGGGTTGTTAGTTATTAATTTTCCCCCTTGTACGTGTTTGACCCTGTTACGTTTTGAAAACCCGAATTTTAAAAACTCTGAAACCCAAAGGGGCGCTCTAAAAAAAATAATAAATAAAAAGGGAAAAGTGGAAAAAGGTTTCTGAAAAGCATTTTTTCCAAAACCCTTTTCCCAAAAAGGGGTTCCCATACACATGCATGTCCAGGTTTTCCAGGCATGAATGTCAGTGGGGAGACGGGAATAGGAGTGAACTTTTTTGGGGGGTTGGTTTAACCTTTTTATAAGAACAAAAGGTTTTGGGAAATTGACTTTTAAACCCTGTCTTGCCCTTGTTTTGGCCCTCACTCATCTTTCGGAAAAAAAACCCCAATAAATTTTTTGTAAATCAGTCCCCCCAAAAAGTCAGTGGGTTTGCGTTGACTTTACTTTCTATGTATGGGCACGTTAAAAGGGTTTGTGCAGTAAGCCCCCCCCCCTTCCAAAAATTTTTCAAATGGTTTATGTCAAATGGCTTCATTTGTTTCCTTGTGATGTTTTCTATGCTAATTTGGGATTTTTCTATGCAGTTTGTCGCCTCCCTTTCCTGAGCCCAGAAAGCTTTTTCCTTTTTCTTTAAATGGTTTTTTTTTGCCCTGAAAAAACAAACCAAAAGATAAAACTACAAGCCAGAGGATCCTATGCTGTACTTTGTCTTTCTTCCTCCCTCCACTCCTCAGTCTCTGTGCAGCCCACCCTGTTTTCTACCTCATGCTGAAAGCTTTGGGGAGCAGGACCCAAGTCTTTCAGACGACCATAAGGTTTTATTTTTCCATCAGTGTCTATTGTTTTTTTTTTTTTTTTAATAATGTGATAAGTTGGATTTTTTAAGGGTGTCTTTGGGTAAATATATTGTATTAACTGTGTCTTTTATCAGCCCCTTAAAGGGCCCTGTTTTTGTTTCCCTTTGTTCGGGGATTAATGCTCTCACTTCTTCCAAATCGGAAATGCAGGGGCGTTTTTTTTCCCCCCCACTGGGTGACATCATCCCCCCCCTTTACCTTTTGCTTTTGGCTCCGAGACCCTCCCCCCCCCCCCCTTCCCCCCCCCTATCTGATTTCCAAATTTTACTGTGTCTCTCCCCATCATCTTTTTTTTGTAAGAAATGGGATAATTCCACAGGCGGGAATTTAATCTAGGGCTGAGCAACTTTAACCCTTCTCCTCTAAAAGCTTGGGGAAAGCTCTATGAACGGGAAAAGAACTCCTTCTATGAAAGGGGAGTTTGGCCCCTGGGCCAAAAAATTTTTTGTTTTCTCATTGTTTGAAACTGTTTTAGTCTGTTTTTGGGTGGGTGTGAAAGAAAAAAAAAGCTAAGGGGCCCCCAAAATCTGATCAGGCAAGGAAACGACACAAATTGTCTGTTTCCTGATTGTGTTTAAACCCTTTCGGTAATTCTGTTTCTTCTGGCTGGCAGAGGGAAAATGTGCCGGGCCCCCAATTTAGAGACACAGGAAAGCTCCTCCATTAATTTCGGAACCCGGGGGGTGACAAATGTAAAAGAGCTCTTCAGCTAGTGAAATTTCCAAGGAGGGATCCGGGGGATTGACCCCCACTGGAAAAACAGTGAAAACAAAAACACAAGTAAGGAATACGTAAACAAGACAGTTTTGTAATGCTTCCAATGGCAAATTTATTTGTTTTCATGTCCCCTTATTCTGAAGCCCTTTTTAAAGAAATGAAAAAAACCCCTTTAAAGATGTGTCTTTTTTCCATCTCCGCCTCCAAGAACCATAGCTGCACATAGACGTAAGAGGGCACATATTTTGTGGCATAAGAGAGATTTTTTTGTGGCACCATTTACTGCACCCTAAAAATGGCAGACCCCAAAAAAAAAAAGTTTACTCTCTGATATGATTTTTTTTTATAACTTATGCTACCTTTTTTATTTTTATATTTTTTTATACTATATTATGTTTGCTCCTAGCTGGTCTCTGCTTCACAGAGTTACAAGTCTCTTCCTTGGCATACTTTGGGTGGTTCTGTAGCAGTGATTAGCATTTCAGCTTCGTATTTACAGCTCTTCTAATTGCACTGACATGAGAGCAGAAGATCTTCTCTCTGAGCTCTGAAGCTCTGTGCTCTAAAGTAAACAAAAGTAATTAGTCTCCTTAAACCAATATATTTGGAAAATGCCTTCATTTACTGTTCCATACATGTTGAAAGTTAATCTTTGTAGTGAGACAGCCCTTTTAATGCTGCCATGACATGTTAATATGTTGTAAGGGTTCAATGGGTTGATTTTGTGTTTTAGAGAATTAAAAAAATAACGCATTAATTTTGTAGGTTGTGTTTTTACTGTGCTAAAGGGATTTTCTCACTACATTGATTAGCTTTCAACATGTAAGGAAAGGTAAATGAAGACTATTACCAAATACATTGCTGTTTTGATTTTGCTGTGTTAAAGGGGATAAGAGAATTTATTTCTCTTGGTTACCGATCATCTCTCCTGTCTGATAGCTGGAAGCTGCTGTCAGTCCATCGTGATGTCGCTCCCTGCTGTGTTTAATCTCTAGGAACGGAAGTTTGTTTGTCTAAGACAAGGACATGTTTTCACTCCTTGGAGCTCTGTAGTCGTGTGCACTACAGATTTAACATCCCCAGTAGTCATTTCACTGTAGCAGGATCAGCTAGGAATACCAGAGCTGATATGCCAAATACTGCTATAAAACCCCCCCCAGCCAAACCGGAAAGTGTGAGTCTAAGCGGCTGTGACTCTGTAAAAATGCATTAAACCTTGTTGTGTAAATGACCTGTCAACTGTGTTCTGTGGGTCAGTATGCCTGCAGGGATCCAGTATTTCTTTTTTTACCACTTTTCTTACCACTGGCTTTATTTTTTTTGCTATTATGGATCTATTTATTATATTTAGGTAGTGTATAATGGCTTTCAGTGACAGGCAGCCTGACAGGTGTACACAGGAGGCAGTCTTTGGGGTCTTTGTTAGGAAAAGAAAGCTGTCATGTTAAAACCCTCACAAAAAAAACGATTTGCATTGCAGGAGTGGTTGGGGGATGACTGCAGCATCTGAGGGATTGAGCTGCCATTGATCCTGGTACCAAACATTTACGGCCTTTTTTTGTTTTCGAGCCGGAAATGTATGTCTGATGTCACCAAAGGCTTAAAGAAAGCCCGCCACATCTCCTGACAACCCTTTTCCCCCCAATAACATTCCCCTGTTAAATCCGGGAAAAAAGTGCGTAAGCAGGAAGTGGAAGATGCCAACTGTAAGAAACCATTCATCTTGTCATGACACACTATGATGGTGCTGACCGGGGCACTCCCTATTGACTAAAGGAAATGGAAATACACAAATGTCCATTTATTTATGTTCCCAGGAGGAATTACAGAGTAAAGGATGGAAAAAAATAAATAATGTATACCAGGGGTGTACATACAACCAGTGTCCCTTTGTGCGAACCCGCCATCAGGACACAAACCTGCTTTGTCTGTCTTCATACTTCAGAAAGAAATACTCCTCTTTTTACAGCTGCAAATTTAACGGTGGCGCTGTTTTTGGGGGCGCTGCCGCGGGGTGGCGCTGTTATGGGGAGCGCTGCGCGCGGCTGGCACTGTTTGGGGGGGCGTGCGCCGGCGGCGCTGTTAGGGGAGCGCTGCGCGCGGCTGGGGCGTTTTGGGGAGCGGGCGCGCGGCGCTGTTATGGGGACGCTGCGCGCGGGGCGCCCTTTGGGGAGCGCTGCGCGCGGCCGGCGCTGTTATGGGGAGCGCTGCGCGCGGCTGCCACTGTTGAGGGGGAGCGCTGCGCGCGGCTGCCACTGTTGAGGGGGAGCGCTGCGCGCGGCTGCCACTGTTGAGGGGGAGCGCTGCGCGCGGCTGCCACTGTTAAGGTTAAATATCTGGTAGGTTCCAGACTCCAGAGAGGAGGAGATGATGGAGAGGGGTCTATATATGTGCGGTGTTATCTCTAGTTATGGTTGTGAAACAACCACTTCTATAATCCCCCAAAAACTACAATGAAAATAGTCGCCTCATCTCTTTTCTCTGGAGCACCGGCCAGGCCAAGCCATTTTACAGCTGGTTGGAGAGGAGATGTAAAAAGACACTTTTAAATGAAATGATTTACTGACCACCCAGATGAAAAAAAAGATCAAATCTACACCAGATCCCAGAGAAACGCCAGCGGCCACCTCTCCTCATGCATAGTAGGTGGTTGGGCATCGGTATGTTGCACCTCTTCAGTCTCTCCCGTACGGTGCTGCGACTTTTCTGTACCCTGGTGTGAACTGCCTACTAACCTGCTTTTGCAGTAGTCTATGTGCAAGTCTAATATTGGGTAGTCGCCCCTCAACCCTCAATATGAATAGTATTGTTCTTTAGTATTCAGCACTTTTGCAATTTTTCCCATGTGGCACCACGGTCCCATTTGGGTCCTGATTTTTTGACCTGCTTCTATAGGTGTGGCCTTATTCTGGGATTTGGAGTAGATTTGATCCATTTTCTTGTTTCTTAAAGGTGTTTTGCCAAGAAGTGAAGTTCCTTACCTCTTATCTGCTCAGGAGAGAAGATGAACAAAGCATGAACGGCTGCAGGGGAGAGAGGGAGGGGGTTGAGCAGAGCCAGGAAGCGGGAGCCTCTCTGTTTACTCAAATAATAACATTACAACCAGTGGATTCTCTATACAGCAGACAGCCTCATACACCCTTTGCAAGCTCGTTCATGTTCCCTGTCATTAGATAAGAAGTGCAAACACGCAAGCCCGGTCAGATAAACTCCTGTTAGTGTCCTGTTCCTGTCTAATGTAAACTTTCAGGAAACTAAGGGCATCTGATTAAGGCTGTAGCTCTTAGAGGCTTCACTTTTTGTAATCACATATATTTAGAAAAGTGATTAAATACCCATTTTGGAGGATTCCACGTCAACATTACATCGTGGCAAAACCCCTTTAAGTTAGAGTAGTGTAATGAATAGCTTATGTTTGATACTTTTTTCAGGTTGCGGTCTGGTGACGTGTGGACGCTTGAGGTATCAGTAATTTGGGTTGAGCACATGGAGTAGCCTGCCTGATGGAATAGTATGGGCGATACTAATAGGCTATTAGCCAGCATTTAGTCATATGTTAGCCTATGATTGACATCCTATAGAAGCCTTATCTATGTGTAATTAAAACACTAAACATCCTCCCCTCATGGATAGGTGGTGTGTGAGTGGTTGTTCACCAGTATTTTGCACTTGTTAAAAAAATTACAGAAAAAATAGGACACAAATGAAATATAAATCACAGAAGAATAGAGGCTTACTTACTGATCCTAAGGCCGGTCAGATTTCGGTTCCCAATAGGACTCAGAGCAGCCTCAATGCCATGTGTAAGGGTTCCACAGGCGCAAAGTACTAACAGGCGACCACTCACACTGGCTGGCGTTACAGCCAATTAGTGACACCACTACTATTCAATTAGGCGGGCTGTCTGGCACCTTTTAAGTGTGCAACACCCCAATTGACATCCCATACTGGCAAATTTGAGGCTTAAAGGGGTTGTCTCACTACATCGATTCATCTTACCTCACGTCCTGTTTTCTCGGTTTCATTTCTGAAGCTAGTGGGGTGTTTAGTGGTTTTACTGGCTTCTACTGGCCTGCAGTGAGGAGCTGCTGAGGACACCAGGTCTGTAGCTATAGTGACCAGTGCTGGCTTTACTGGCTACTACTGGCCTGCAGTGACGAGCTGCTAAGGACACCAGGTCTGTAGCTATATCAACCAGTGCTGGCAGCCTATCATGAGAGATTGAACAGGTCTGTAGCTATAGCGACCTGATGAGCTGATACATCCCATACAAGAGGGGATATCTAGGAATAGGTAGGACACTGTTAATGGAGACATATTGCAAAGTGACTTGTTTTTTTCAAGATAATTAACATAAAAAGCAATCCTTGTAGTGAGACAACCCCTCTAAGCATCTGTGGGACTACCTCATTCTATGGTATAAATTATCTATATGTAGTCAGCATGGCTCCAGATACCAGTCACAACATCCCAGGACCTTATTATACTTAAGGGGATGTCTCGGAATAGGTAGGACACTGTTAATGGACATATATTGCAAAGGGACTTGTTTTTACAAGATCTTTACCATAAAAAGCAGCAATCCTTGTAGTGCGACAACCCCTTTTAGTGGCAGTTTCCAACATAATACAGAAATACCCATTGTGCACTGAAGGGGAGATTGCACAAGTGCAAAATGCCGGTAAAGCTGCTTCTTCTCTTCACTCTCTGAAGCCTAAATGGACTTCCGTGTGATATTAGTTTTACATCACATGTAGAGCAGCAAGTTACTGCCATCCCGCACTCCCCAGCATCAAAAGCTGAGAAAAATATCAAATATGTGATGTTGCTTGATATTTTGGTCAAAATGTGCAAGCTCGCAACCCATATTAAGGGTCCCCATGGTCCATCTTGCACCTGTGCAGCCCCCCTTGTATAATACTGCTGCTTTTCTGCATCCTCGTGTGAACTGGATTCTATCCTGATTTTTCATTAGTCTTCGTTCAAGATTAATCCTAAGACCTGGTTCACATCTGCATTTGGAGCCACTGGTGCAGATTCATTACAAAATGACGGACCTGACGGACCTTAGTGTAGTTATTGGGGTGTATTGGGCACCATTGGTGTCCAGCATTTAACAGACTTAGTGTCACCTCTGTTTTCGGACAGAGCCTTGGAGGCAGATGTGAAATGGGCCTAAGCAGTCACCTCTCATGAATAGCAGCTTTGTGTTTGTCGGTGCTGGGCGCTTCTCGCTGAGGCCTTTTTGCCTCCTCCTGTAAGTGGATATTGGACCTGCCTCTGGAGCAGTAAGTATGGCCTTCTCCTCAAATTTAAAATAATTGACTGAATATTTTGCAATAGCAGACATCCCAGTTAGTGCACTGCACACATACAGTACATAGTTTGTAGCTTCTGTCATTTGAAGGAAAGTGCATGTTCTTACACATTTCTTGTCTCCAGTGGGTGTCCTCATTGCTCTTTCAATCTGAAAACCCATAAAATGTGCTCCAGAAATAGTTACAAATGCAGGATCTCTAGATGATAACTAGTACTGCTGGAGAGACCGTCTCCGAATACCAAGTAGTAACTTAGAAAAAAATCCCTTTTTTAAATAAAATATTCAGTTTAATTCATTCAATTTTGGACAGCGATTCAGCTGCTTCAATAGCAAATCTCAGTACTATAATTGCAGATTACACTCGGTGGTTAAATGCCCCTTCGTAGTGGAGGATTATTTTTGGCAGACACCGTGCTAAATTTATTTAACGGGGGAAGGCGAGTCCTGTGGTTCCAAATAAATGCGTCTTATAACAAACCCTATTGTCATCATTTCCATTGTCTATTGATGTAACTAATTTAGGATGAGAATATAAATGCAGGGTGAGAGGCGTGTGCCCTAAAAACACTGCTGTTACCTACTGGTTAATAATAATCCAAGTGTTCCTTGGTTATATCCATGGGCAAATGTGGACCTGCTAAAGGGACACTTGGATGTACGCTGGTGCCTACAGTAGAGATGGGAAAATGTGAAAATGCCACAAAACATTCCTCAGACCAGAATGTTGCCACCACCAGCTTGTGTTTTTCCAGCTATGATTGCAGGGTGTTTGTTCCCTGATGTTTTTCACCTGACACTCCATGGAGCAGAAGACGGAGAAAGCAACCCTTCACCAATCAGCAGAGGTCAAATTCTGATACTGTGAAAATTGAATCTTTTTTCCACCAATGTCGCTTAGTTATCAGAGGTGCATTGACCATCTGTCTGCTTCAGGGCCCCATACGCAGTAGGGTTTGCTTAAAGCGAACCTGTCACATAGATTATGCCCCCTTGTTGAGGACAGCACAAGCTAGTGTCAGACCTGCTGTTTCCAGCGCTGTGTCCCTTATTCTGTAAGATGCTGTAGTTTTAGAGTATTTAGTCCTCAAATCTGCAGTTTTCAGCCAGAAAAGAGTCATAAGAGTCTGTTTTTTTTCATACCCGGCCCACCTGAGGCTAGCCCCGCCCACCTCAACCGATAAACCTATTACTTTGAATAGGTAGAAACATGTGAATAACTGTCAGTGGGCGGGGCTAACACTTGAAAATACCTCAAATGAATAAGATTTGAGGGATAAATGCTCTAAAACTGCTGCATCTTACAGAATAAGGGACACAGCGCTGGAAACAGCAGGTCTGACACTAGCTTGTGATGCCCTCAGCAAGGGAGGCAAAATCTATGTGACAGGTTCCCTTTAACTGCTGTTTCAGAAATCTTCACCCCCAGGTTCGTTTTGGCAGTGAGCTGCACCACTGTAGTGTGTTCTGTCTTCTCGCACCTTCACAGCCTACGCTCACTTCTTACAGCAATGGCACGTGGTGCTCCACAGTTGACACACCCTTTATTTGCAGTGGCGCCATTTGCCCACTCACAATATTTTTTCACCACAGCAGCACGCAAAATGGTCACAAACTATGCAGTTCCAGAAATGCTGTCACCCCTGGCCTAAAAGCCAATAATCAGCCCTTTTTGCAAGCCTCCTAAATTGTTCCTTTTACCCATGACGGCTGAGGGATATGTGTGCAGACAGCCTATCACACACCTGATATCCCCACCAATCCAGCTCACCACGCATGACTTTGTTCATGAGCTACACACTGCCAACCTCAAAAAGTAACAAGAAGTCAATTATGTGACTGTGTGGTACTCCATGGCATGGAAGGATAAGGTCACACAATGGATTTTAATGAGGAGTTTGTCACAGATTCCACATTACAATCCTTGTGTAACCCACCTGCTATTTATTATGACCTGTCCATGCTACAGTTCACACCATGAACCACAGTGCGGATATTTCACACTGTGGTGCAGAAAAGCATGGACGTGTCCATTGTTTTGAGTGGATCTTTGACCAGTTCTGATCTGAGAGGCGTGATGCGGGTCAGCCCTATTGAAATGGACCTAACCTGTGCCCAAATCGGAGACGAATGCTGCCATTGTAAAGTCCATTCTTGGATCCGTGTCAGATTCTGCTCTTAGAGGAATCTCTGTTCATGTCCTCGGCACACGTTACAGTTTATTGGCGACAACTAAAGCGTTCTGATACTTCTGTTCAGAAATTAGCGGCACTCATCCATTTACTTCATCATATTCAACAAATTGCTTTGATAAAAAACTTGCCATTCCGGGTAACACAGTTCTCTCTCTCTAGGTTCCTTTTAACATGTTATTGTTACAGATTCCTTAATTAGGATGTTTCGATCCATAATGGACCTTTATCAACAGAATCTAAAAATTTTTTTTTTAAAAATATAGACAATATGTTAGTATTATTAGTATGTACTACCGTAGTGCATCTCAAAAAATTAGAATAACATTGAAAATTAAAGGGGTTCTCCAGGACTATCTTTTTATTTGTTATAGGGCTCACAAATGCATTATATTAAAGGGGATGTATCACTTCATCAATTCGTCTGTTTCATTGTACTCTCAGCTCTTCAAATCCAGTGGCGTTTCTTCCCCTCCCAGCTGAGTGTTTCTTAATTGAAGGGGGGTGACATTATCCCCCCTTCACTGTTCATGCTCGCTCCAGAGTCAGTGTGCTGTCTGCCTGAGTCCACATGTCACTGAGTCGTTCCTCTCCCTATGCAGTCTTATTTTGTAAGAGCTGTATGTTTACATACCACATCCCAGCATTGAGTCTAGACAGTCATATATGAACACAGAGCACTGACCTCTTCTCCTCTCACAGCTGGAGGTTTGTTACAGTTGAATCCAGTCTTATATGAACTCGTCCAGAGCAGCACAGATCTTAGGCACCGACGCACAATTCTGCTGTTTTCTGATTGTAGAAACAGCTTCAGTGTTACTGTGGAGCTGGTGGCTGTGCAGAGTGAAATTGTTGCCGACCCCTTATTCTGAGTGAGAGAGGCAGGAATGCGCGCTACCGTGAATACGACCGGGGCCAGACAGTATGTGAATTAGTAGAACCATCAGCCAATGAAATGAAAGGAGGAGGAATCCGACCGGTACTGGGGAACAGTGTTTACACAAAACGAAGATAAGGCAGACTGTGAAAACAAGACAGCTTTGCTAATGACATCCAATTGCAAAGTTGCTTGTTTTCACTGTCCCCCTATTCTGAAGACCATTTAATGTAATGATACAACCCCTTTAAGTCTTGTAATTCATACTGTAATGAGTCTATACAATTTATGGGTTTCTCTTTGACTTAAATTATTCAGATCAATGATCTTTTCAATGATATTCAAATTTTTTGAGATGCACTAGTACATATGCCATTAAAACCATACTTATTTATTAGTGACAATACATGTAAAATGAAGATTTACTCACACTTTTTCCTTTTGTAGTTTATAATCTCAAAATGAGACGGTAATTTATCCCTATAGGATATATTCATCATAGCTCTGTGACGCGGGTTAGTCCCATTGAAATAAAGCTAATCGGAGGTGAATGCTGCCGTTGTAAAGCAAAAATCCCCGACAGAAATGCAAGGATGACTACATTGGAAAACTCTTGTGTGTGAACATACTCTAATACAGGAGTGGTTCAGATCTGCCAGGATAGCAACCACTGACACAGAGCGGCTCCCTATTTTGGCTCATAGAGGGGGATCCCAACCAGGGATCCCTGCTTTATGATGTCAGTATAGTCTTATGTAAATGCCAAAGATTAGAATACTCCTTTTTAGAATTTCTGACCTACTTTTTTCTCTTATCCTTCCTATTCTCTACTACAGGAGAATCTCCATTCATTCACCAAGGATGCGCTTAAACTAATCAGCAAAGATTTGCCGTTTGAATGCTTGGAAGTGGAGGAACAGGTCGCCAGAGAGATCTTCCAGTACAATCCGTAAGTCACTTCAACAATTTACTATCATATATTTCTCCTTTGTAACAAAGGCATACAGTAAGTGTGGAACATGATGGGTGGGATAATGCGCTTTCTTCTTAGTGCCGCAGATGTGGAGACCTTTCACAATGGTCCAAGCTCCGCTGTGCTTTGTGGACAGATTGTATTGAGAGAAAAAGCAGTTTTGTCAGGATGTAAATGTTCTGCACAATTTTAATATAAAGCCTTGAAAGCCAACATTTCTCTGTTGTGAATATCAAGCTAATTGTGCTCACACGTTCCTCTTCTCGTGGAGAAAGTCATTTTGAATTGTAAAGTTCATGTTGACCATTGAAGTTAGAAGTGCATGTTCCATAATATAATAATAGTGTACCTTATATTAGTGGAATCTGCATCAGTACCGTGTTTTTTCAAAAAAATAAGCCCTCCCCCAAAAATAAGCCCTAGCCTGAATTTCACAGATTCTTGGAGTAGGCGTTAAATATAAGCCCTACTCCAAGAATAAGCCCTAGTTAGTCAGCGCCTCCTGAGTGATGTCATCTGGTGCCCGCCTCCTGGGCGGTGTCATTCCCGTGCACCGTCCACCTCCATAAACAACCTGTTAGACTGGATGTTTTGTGGAAACCTCTGCTGTTTTCAGGCTGAAGGCCATCGAGTGCAATGTGTAAGTGAAAGTTCAATGTATACACACATACATATACACTCCCATTATACACACACATCTATACAATCACACAAACAATCCCTTATCTTAAAGTGTAGCTACTAGGACTTGCTGGGACTTGTAGTCCCCAGCATGCCACATTTTCAAGATAAGGCACTGAAGGAATAGGCACACACTCCATGGTTTTTGACTATAGGTTATGTACTCTGTATGTATTGGGGTGGTGTGTGTGTGTATATATATATATGTATATGAGTATATATATATATTGTGTGTGTGTGTGTGTGTGTGTGTATATATATATGTGTGTGTGTATATATATGTGTGTGTGTATATATATATATATATATACACACTCAGACATACACACACAGTACATACCCTATAGTCAAAAACATTGGGTGTATGTGTGTGTATACACACGCTGGTACTTGTGAAAAGCGAAAAACGCAGAAAAAACAACTGAAAATGTGTGCTGTGTAGACATAGCCTTATTTTGTTCTGACATGAGAAATGGAGCTTCAGGACTCAAAGTAAACAAGTAATTGGAGATAATTAGTTGTTAGAGAAAACACACTCTGTTCTCAAACTGCTGGCAGTCCGTCCTGTGGTGACCTCACTCCCTGCTTTCAGATGCCGACCTGTGTGCACTCAGAGAAGATAAAATATATCTTATCTCCTCAACAAAGCAAAAAAACAAACAAACAAAGCAATATATTTGGAAAAGGTATTCACTTATGTCCCTACATGTTGAAATGTAATCTTTATAGTGAGAAAACCCCTTTAACTTGATTGCCCTCTTCTGCACCCGCTTTAGCTCAGCTGTATCCTTCTTATACATCTATGATAATAAAAACACTTCTACTTGATTAGCGTGTGTTATGTATGTAAGGCGGCTTACATATACAGTGCCCTGGAATTAATAGCGCTTCAGATAATAATAATACTCGCCTCTCAACTTAGATCCAGTGTTGGATCGTCCTCGCCCTCCACTGATCTTCTTTATCCATTGACTGGCATCGCCGCTCGGAGCACTTGGGAACGGTGAATAAGTGGAGTGTGCTGCTCAGCTGTTCTCGGAACTCCCATTGATTTCAGTGGCAGAGCCCCGACCACCACTCCATTCAAAACTGAGGCATTTCTGTGCTTGTTCTCCAGATAGATGCGGGTCCCAGAGGTGGGATTCCCATCTATTAAACATTGATGGCATATTCTAAATGCCATCAATGTCTGTGGTGGGAATACCCCTTTAATCCCTCAAGTGCGTTTTTTTGTTGACACGTTTGTTTTCCCCCCTCGCCTTCCTGGAGCCATAACTTTTTATTTTTCCACCTACATAGACACATGAGGGCTTTTATTTTGCAGGACAAGATGTACTTTCTAATGGTATCATTCATTGCACCACAGAATATACTGGGAAACCACAACAAAATTCCAAGTGGGACAAATTGTGAAAAAAAAACCATACTTGCGCCATGTTTGCGGTTGTTTTGCTTTTACCGAGTTTAATCTTCAGTAAATATTCTACAGGTTGATACGCACCCGCCACTACCAAACATGTACGGTTTCCGTTATGTTTTGGTATCGTAAAAAATTACAAACATTTTCTATTTTTGAAAATTGCGCCACGGCGCCATTTTGTGCAACCAATAACTTTTTTGTACTAACACCTACAGATGTCAGTGAGGGTGCATTTTTGTGGACTGAAGTGTACTTTTTATCGCTAGCAGTTTGGAATGCATGCGACTTTATTGATCACTTTTATTCCAATTTTTATAGGACGTGAAACGACCAAAAAAAACGCAATTTTGACGTTTAGAATTGTTTTCTTCTACGGTGTTCAGCATTATGTTATATTTTTATAGATCGGACTTTCCGGACGTCGCGATACCTAAGATGTGTAACTTTTTTATTATTTTTTTTTTTTATTATTTGTAAAATGGCGAAAGGGGGGTGATTTGAGCTTTTAATACTTTTTTTTTTTTTTTTTTTTAAAAATTTAAAGGGGTTGTATCACTACATTGATTCTTACCTCAGTCCTGTTTTCTTGGTTTCATTTGAATTCAGGGGCATGTTTACTGGCTTCCACTAGGCTGCAGTAGAACCCAGGCAGCCTATCATGAGAGATAAAATAGGTCTGTAGCTATAGCAACCAGTGCTGGCAGCCTATCATGAGAGATCAAATAGGTCTGTAGCTATAGCGACCTGAGGAGCGGATGCAGCCCATACAAGAGGGGATATCTCAGAATGGGTAGGATAGTGTTAATGGACATATATTGCAATGTGAATTGTGTTTGTGAGATATTTAATATAAATAGCAATCCTTGTAGTGAGACAAACCCTTTAAGGAAAATGTGCACAGAAGCGGAGATTGGAATGGTGGACACCATTTTAAAGTATGTGCACCGATTGGTGGAGTTTGCAAGAGGGGACGATTGGGGGAATTCTAAAAGAAGACTTCCTGGGACACGTCACCATTTGCTTCTACCTGAGGATAAATACTGGGTATATTTCAGAAGCTTGGGCCCCATGGTGAAATATTCTAGTCCTTGGGTCACCTGTATGTTGTTTGGTAACCTATTAATCCAGGGTTTGTAGCAGTCAGAAGATTTTCATTTTAGTTGTAAGAATTAATAGGAATCTGCGGCTTGTAAAGTCTTCAGGCTTTTAGCTGAATGATATATAAAAGATCGGAGTATGTCTTTCCATAAAATATTCATGTGCTAGTATTCATGGTAAGCACTGCCTCTGTCCTGCTGCGTGCCCGTCTTTGTTAGGGCACAGTTCTAGTGATGCCAGGACATGGAAGCTTTCACCTGTCTAGATCCTGAATATATTCTGTGTTGTAAGAAAAGAAACCGCTTACCAAGATGGCTGCGTCTATGGAAAGATGAAATATAGAAATAAAATAAGGCTTTTTGGAAGTCGGGGATGAAAAAAGACCATCGGTTGCTTCTTCAAGGATAAAAGCCATGGTATCCGTTACAGGCAGTCCCCGGGTTACGCACAGGATGGGGACACTAGGTTTGTTCTTAAGTAGGAAACATTTATTAAAGGTAACTTTTTTATTTTTAGATGTGCAGGGAAGGGTTAACACCCCTTTTACATTTGTTTTGCTGTCTGTGGCCCTGTTTAGAAGATTTCACCTCACTGTCTCTCGTTCTGCTGTGGAATGCTGGCATTGTAGTTCAACAGCTACTAGCTGCTGTGAAACATGGAACCACAAGTGCCACCATTCCACAGCAGCACATGTTAAACACATTTAGTGATCAGCACCCATAAAATGACTACGTGTTGTGTGGCGTGCTGGAATTTATAGTTCCACAACTACAAATGCCAGCATGCCACACATGTACTAATTGTATAGCTGATGATGCAGTACAATACTGTATTTTACATTGGAGGCAGCCGGTGGGAGGTGGGGGACACCAGGAGTAGTAAGAAGATACTTGATGTGCTAGGGCCGGCAGCCCAACACCAGAGAAGCATAAGGCAGAGCTGTTGTGCTGGCCTGAAGACTGAGATTGCTGGGGCAAACCGGGTGGGTGGGAGAAAGTTAAAAAAGAGCTGTTGTGTTGTGCCCGCCGTTAGATGGGCAGCGGGCAGAGGAAGGCTTGCAATGTTATTGTGTGGCGGGACTTGGGGTATGATGCCAGCACACTGAGCCCCATAGGCCGTCATTTGTAATTAGGAGACAGATGTAAGTCGGAACATTGTAAGTCGGGGACTGCCTGTAGTTTTTTAATTTCTATTTTATTTGCTTTTTGTAAGTGTCTCTTACAGTGTTGCTGGAGATTGTAAATGAACGATTACAGAGTAGCAGGTACTGTATGTTGAAGAATTTAAAGGGATTCTCGATTTTGTGATCAACCTACTGTTAATAGACCCAAGTAACAAGTAAGGATTAGTCATAGTGTCCACCACACTGGTACCCCAAGCAATTAACTGTAATTAGTGAGGAAATCTGGCAGTAATTGTAAAACTCCTGCAGCTCCACCACAGGAAAAATTAGGCATTACATAGTGTTCTTTTAAATCAAGGGCTGTCTGTGTAATGGAGGACAGGACAGGTCCTCCAGAGAGACATGTTTATATTCGCTCTCCACTACAGCCAAAGAAAAGGGTCTATGAATTTAGAGTTTTATAATGTAGTGAAATATATAGTTATATGACCGAGGAGAGAATCTGAGCTACATGATATCATAGAGGGAGAGAAGCTGAGCTCTGTGATATATAGGGTTATATGATCGAGGACCTGACCTCTGTGATATATAGGGTTATATGATCGAGGACCTGACCTCTGTGATATATAGGGTTATATGATCGAGGACCTGAGCTCTGATATATAGGGTTATATGATCGAGAACCTGAGCTCTGTGATATATAGGGTTATATGATAGAGGAGAGAAGCTGAGCTCCGTGATATATAGGTTTATATGATTTGGAACAGGATTACTCGGGGTAAAAAGCAAATCCTGACTGGACTTCTTAGGCTATGTTCACACGGTTTATTTTGTAGCATATTTTGCCGCATATTGCCCTTAATACGCGGCGAACTGCGCGCCGCAATTCGGGTAATTCATAGCTCTCATAGAGAGCTATGGATTACGCGCCATCTCCCCACACGTACAATGCGATCGTATTGTACGTGCGGGGGGGGAGAATTGACATTTCAATTGTTAGCGGTGAATACATGCCGCTGACAATGCATGTCTATAGGGCCGGCGCCCATCTGGTGGCCCCCGTGCTTTGGAATTACGCGCTGATCAAAACTATACGCACCGCAATAAGCCATATTAACATAGCCTTAGGAGACAGTGGAAGTGCTGCTTACCCTGTCCACATACTATGATTTATGGCTTTCCCTGGATCAATGCTTGTACAGACTGTGCTGTAGCTTCCTTTGGTCCATGTTCAATGTGGTACACACCATGATACCAAACAACACAGTGACTACTTCTCCTCCTTCAACTAACCAGACAGACTGATTACAAGCTTATAGATACCACGGATGCTAATAACAGGACACACCTTAGTATAACTTGTCCCTGTAATCAAAAACCATGATTTTTGTACAGGCCAGTTTCATTTTTTTTTTTTTTTTTTGTTGAACAACTACTCCAAAGGCAATGTCTGATTTTCGTTAGTTGATTTTCAGTAACTTTTATTACTTTTCAGTTTTTAGTTATTTTAGTGACCATTGTGGGGTTTTCTTTCATTAACGGAAGGGCACCAACTATTTTTTGTATGTGTACTTACACATTAACAGTTGAAACCAGAAGTTCACATACACTATATAAAAAGATACATGTGCATGTTTTTCTCACTATCTGACATGAAATCAGAATAAACCTTTACCGTTTTAGGTCAATTAGGAACCAAAATTATTTAAATTTTCCAAATGGAAAAGTCTAAAGAAATCCGCATAGATATCCGTAAGAGAACTGTGTGGACTTTAACAAGTCTGGATCATCGTTGCGTGCAATTTCCAGATACCTGAGAGTGCCTCGTTCACCTGTACAAATTATATTGAAGTACAAACAAGATGGGAATGTCCAGCCATCATACCGCTCTGAGAGGCAGAACCGGTCTTCTTGCTGAGATGAACGCGCTTTGGTCCGACGTGCATATAAACCCAAGAACCAAAGCAAAAGACCTTGTGAAGATGCTGTATCATTATCCACAGTGAAACGAGTACTGTATCAACATGTGTTGAAAAGCCACTGTGCCAGAAAGAAGCCATTACTCCAAAAGAAACATAAAAGCCAGATTAATGTTTGCAAATGCACACAGGAACAAAGACCTGTATTTTGGAGACATCCTGTGGTCTGACGAAACTAAAATTGGACTCTTTGGCCATAATGACCATTGTTACATTTGGAGGAAAAAGAGAGAAGCTTGGAAGCCTAAGAACACCTTCCCAATTGTGAAACGCAAGGGTGGCAGCATCATGTTGTGGGGTTGTTTTGCTACAGGAGGGAATGGTGAAGATTATGTGGCAATACTGAAGCAACATCTCAAGACGTCAGCCAGGAAGTTAAAGTTTGGACGGAAATGGATCTTCCAAATGGACAAAGACCCGAAGCATACTGTCAAACTGGTTACAAAGTGGCTTAAGAATAACCAAGTCAATGTTTTGGTGTGGCCATCACAAAACCAAAGCTTTGGGCAAAGCTGAAAAGGCAGCTGTGAGCAAGGTGACATACAAACATGGCTCAGTTACACCACTTCTGTCAGGAGGAATAGGCCAAAATTCCTACCAACTATTATGAGAAGCTTGTGGAAGGATATCCAAAACATTTGACTAAGTCATATAGTTTAAGAGCAATGCTACCAAATACCAATGAAATGTTTGTAAACCTTTGACTTTGCAGAAAGTAATAAAAATGCCTTAAAATTCTCTCTCTCTTTGATTATTCTGGGCTTTGACAAATATAAATAATTTTGGTTCCTAATTGACCTAAAACGGGTAAGGTTTATACTGATTACATGTCAGATAGTGAGAAAAACATGCATGTGTGTCTTTTTATACAGTATAGTGTATGTAAACTTCTGGCAACTGTGTATATTTATATGTATGTATACATGTATTTTTTTTATTATTTCTTTAACTGAAAACCATTCTTTAGTCCAGAAAATCTACTAATCCAGCATGTCTGTAGTCCTGCTGAGAATTTTGCAGCACATGAGTATCTTTTCTGTTTCTTTGGCTGCTTGTACTGTGTCCCCATGATCATGTTAATAAGGACAGGTCTATATGTGACGGTGAAATTGACATGTGCTGTGTAGAATGAAGGGAATTATAGGCTTCATCTAGCGTAGCTAAACCATATAACACTCCTGTGTGACTAATGCTGAAAAATAGTTTTGTCATTCCGCTCTGTATTTGCAAATCTTATAATACAGTACATTTCCATGCCGTATCCCAGCCTTTTCGAGCTTTGATGATATGGAAAGGCTTTTATACAGCTTGAGGTTAGGGCCGTTTAGGATGGTCTTCAGGATCCTTTTTTTCCGGAATTTTGAACATTTTTGTCATTTTAAATAATATAATTAGTATAGTACATACTATTTATGTATGTTGTTCTGTCTGGTTGTTATTTGCTGTAGTATCATATTGTGTTTTAATAGGTTTAAAGGATAAGCATTTTTTTTCTTATCTCCAAACATGTTCATATCAAACTGATGAGGCAACAAAAGTGTGTACACCCCTAAGTGAAAATGGACAAATTGTGCCCAAAGTATCAATATTTTGTGTGGCCACCATTATTTTCCAGCACTGCCTTATCTCTCTTGAGCATTGAGTTCACTAGAGCGTCACAAGTTGCAGCCACTGGAATCCTCTTTCACTCCTCCATGATGTCATCACTGAGCTGGTGTATGTTTGAGATCTTGTGCTCTTCCACCTTCTGGTTGAGGATGTCCCACAGTGCTCAATAGCCTACTTTAATTTTCTTTGGCAAGGCAGTGGTTGTCTTGGAGGTGTGTTTGGGGTTGTTATCATGTAAGTAATAGCAAGTTTATCTTGGTCTCATCAGAACACAGGATATGGCTCCCATAATACATGTCCTTTTTGCAGGCTTTCTTGTGCATCGTCCTTCTGGGACGACAGCCATGCAGATCAATTTGATGCAGTCGTGGCAAATATATATATAAAGACTGCAAGTTTTATTTACATTGAAAGAGAAACAAGCGTTGCTGGTTTATTGGATATATATTTGCCACGTTGGAATTATCTGGGAGATTTGCTTTGGACCTCTCCGTTTTCCGTGCAACAATGTATTCATCATAGTAGGTGAACTGAAATTCTTTTTCCTTTATTGGTCAATTTGATGCAGTGTGTGGCGTATGGTCTGAGCACTAACAGGCTGAGCCCCCGCCCTTTAAACCTCTCTATTTTGAAAAGACAATCTCTGTATAAGGCGCTAAGCCCGTGCACTTAGAGGGGTTCTCCGGGACGATCTTCTTATTTTTTATTAAGCTCTTAGCTTAATGATATTGAACTTCGTAATTGATACTCATTAAATATTATTTACCTGTTCTGCTTTGCAAAACCAGGCAGATAGCCCTTTACTCTCCTCCTTCCTGCATACCATGTGACGTCCATTGATCACATGGCCTGAATGGACATTTTGTCATCACTCAGTGGGTGTGCTAAAGCCAGGCTCAACTCAGAAACACTCCTCTGTAGTTGGCGTCACCTGAGCAGAGAAAGATCTGACTGCCTATAGTGACTCATCAGTCACTATGTACACAGAGGTGATGACGGGTATGTAATCATTCAAGTACAGTAATGTGGAGACATACATTGATATCTTTGTGTACATATAGACTTATCACTGCTAGCTGATAGTCTAGGTGCCTTCATTATTGTGCACTATTTTCACCTCTTCTGATGTATTTTTGATAAATTTGCTAAATAGACATTTTCACATGGCATGAAGACTTGCATTGATTGGCTGAATGTGTGTTCGGGCCTCTGAGATTATCCAGCAGCAGTCAGAAAAAAAGTCTGCCTACTGCTGTCTATACAGTAGTGGTGCCAGGGTAAAGCATCATGAGATGCAGCCCTGACATCAGTTGGTGCAGTGATGATGTGACCTCCCCTACAGCAGGCACCCAGTTTTACCATGATAAATAACAAATTGCTGTAAGGGGATGTGACATCGCCCACCTTTCTTGCATGCTAGATAGGCTATCCAGTGTACTGGAAAGCTGGATGATGCCACCTTCCCCACAGCAGTCAAAATTACAATGATGGGATATCTGTGTACCTGCTGTGGGGGACCTACTGGACACACATATAAATATATAAACCATATTATATGTATTTGTACATATATTACATATAGGATGAGGAAAGAATGTTTTTTTATTTTTTTATTACCATGTTACAAACGGTGATGCGCTATATTGTTACACAGCCTGCTCCAGGCAACCAGCAAGTAAACTGGAGCAGAGAAGCAGGAGTAGAAGGTGTACATGTCTGAGAATGACGGGTGTACACGGCAGGGCTTAACAGGAGGATGAAGAGGCGGGTGCAGAGAAGTCTTGGATTGTAACTGCAATGGATTCTGGTACT
The DNA here is from genome assembly GCA_025379985.1 of Phyllomedusa bahiana. Taxonomy (NCBI): domain Eukaryota; kingdom Metazoa; phylum Chordata; class Amphibia; order Anura; family Hylidae; genus Phyllomedusa; species Phyllomedusa bahiana. Next base: position 46,918 of record JAODAL010014238.1, read on the forward strand.
TGTAGGAAAGAGATGCTGGAGAACTACTTACACTTCCAAAACCACCAAGTTTCATTGATCTTATGATAGTTGAGTAAGGAGGCAAAAAAAGAGAAAAGCAACACACGAAGGTAGTGGGATATCTTTACTTTTTTATATAAATGCTGTTTATAGTGTAATATGAAATCATTAAACTCCCTGATAACACCTTTAAGTTATTACAAGGCGTATTCTGGAACCTGTCTTTTTTAACTGCTGTGTGGTCTTGGCCACCATGCAGCAGCTCAGTTTCAGGGTGTAGGTAATCTTCTTATAGCCTAGGCCATCTTTATATAGAACAACAATTCTTTTTCTCAGATCCTCACACAGTTCTTTGCCATGAGGTACCTTGTTGAACTTTCAGAGACCAGTATGAGAGACTGAGAGAGCGATAACACTAAATTTAACACACCTTCTCCCCATTCACACCTGAGACCTTGTAACACTAACAATTCATGACACTATTGAGGGAAAAATGGCAAATTGGGCACAAGTTGTCCATTTTTACTTAGGAGGGGACTCACTTTTGTTGCCAGTGGTTTAGACATTGATGACTGTGTGTTGAGTTATTTTGAGGGCACACCAAAATTACACTGACTACCTTACATTTTATCAAAGTGTTGTCCCATGAAAAAATATAATACAATTTTGACAAAAGTGTGAGGGGTGTGAAAGGTGTACTGACTTCTGTGAGATACTTTATGTTGAAGCATTTATGATTATGCCATTCTAGTGCCTTCTTTTTTTGCCCCCTTCCAGTGCCGGAGGAGCCATACTGTAGACGGTCAGAGAATGTGGCACTTGTGACCTCACTCAAGTCCATTCTTAGCATGTCCTATTATTCCCATGTATTTTAGTTGGCCAGTACGTGCTCGACTTGCCTTATGCCACGTAGAGAGAAGAGCAGTGTCCTGCATGGAAGATCCTGCTCCAGAGCATATTTAACCAGAGCTGCCATCCTCATTATCAGGTCGGAGATGAGGATTTGCTTACTGAATGGCTGGTGGCGCTCTAATAACAGTGAAATGTATATCCTGCAAAGGAAACCTATTTTTATTGGAGTATATTACAGAACTACTGTAGAAATAGTCTGTTTATTAGCATTCCTAATGAAGGTATTACCCCTTTAATGGTCAAAAAGTGTCCATAGCTGAAGGACTTATTCAAATGGCCATATTGATGCTACATATTAGCAACTATATTATGGCCACAAAGCTTGACTCGACCTTGGGTTTAATGATGTGAACTCTGCATTATAAAGATCTACGATGTAGTTAACATGGCCGTACACATTACACAGAAGTAGGTTGATGGGTGAATAACCATTGAACGAGTAATAATCGGGTGAACGATCAGTTTGCCAGTGTGGCCATGCACATTTTATTCTTCATTATCCATTTGTCATTCAAGTTGGCCAAACATGTTCAATGAAACTGGATGAAGGACAAATAATCTTTCTGGGGAGGTTTCTTCCTGAACGATCGGTCATGGCAATATTTAACATTTTCGTTTGAAAGTGACGCGTCCAATTTAATTTCAGTGATGGTGGTCTGTCATAGTACAGGTGGATAATCATTGCTGTTTCTTAAAGTTTCCCTTTGAAGCATTGTTTCAGTTGAAATTGGTCATTTTCATCAAATTTAAAGGGATATCCTAAAACTTTTTTGTAAGAAAATAATGGTAAATAGAAATAAAACCCCAAAATTTAGCTTGTAAACTCCGGAAGATTATATCACTCGATGAGTGCTAGAATTCTACCATATTTACAAAGACTACTTTGAGCGCATTGCAGCACTATTACGCTTCGAAGTACATCCTGCAAATACAGCTTCTCTCCTCTATCATATAACCCTATATATACAGAGCTCAGCTCCTCTAGCATTTTTTTAACCCGTATATCAACAGAGCTCAGCTTTCTCTCCATCTATATAACCCAAAAAACACAGAGCTCAGTCCTTCTCTTTCATATAACTCTTTATATCAAGGCCAGCTTCTCTCCTCCATCATATAACCCTAAAAATCACAGAGCTCAGCTCCTCTTCTCTATCATATAACCCTATATATCACAGAGCTCCGCTCAGCTTCTCTTCTCTGTCATATAACCCTATATATCACAGAGCTCAGCTTCTAACGCTCTCATATAACCCTATTATCACGAGCTAGCTCCTCCCCTTTTATCATATAACCCTATATATCACAGAGCTCAGCTCCTCTCCCCCTTTTCAATAAACCCTTATATCAATGCTCAGCTCCTCTCCCTCTATCATATAACCCTATATTCACAGAGCTCAGCTTCTAACGCTCTTTATATAACCCTTATATCACAGAGCCAGCTCCTCTCCCTCTTTTTAACTAATATCACAGGGCTAAGCTTCTCTCCTCTATCTTATAACCCTATATATCACAGAGCTCAGCTTCTCTCCTCTATCGTATAACCCTATATTATCACAGAGTCAGCTTCCCCCTCTATATATAATAATATATCACAGAGTCAGCTTCTCTCCTCTATCATATAATCCTAATATCACAGAGCTCAGGGTCCCCTTCCTCTAACATATACCCTATATACACATGACCCCAGCTTCTCTCCTTATCGTATAACCCCTATATATTCAAGAGCTCAGCTCTCTCCCTCTATCATATAACCCCTATATATACAGAGCTCGGCTCTTTCCCATCTATAACCTATATATCACAGAACTCAGCTTCTCTCCCTCTATCATATAACCCTATATATCACAGAGCTCGGCTCCTTTCCCCATCAAATAACCCTATATATCACAGAGCTCAGCTTCTCTTCCTCAATCATATAACCCTATATTTAACAGAGCTCAGCTTCTCTCCCTATATCATATAACCCTATATATCACAGAGCTTAGCTTCTCTCCCTCTATCATATAACCCTATATATCACAGAGCTCAGCTCCTCTCCCTCTATCATATAACCCTTATATCATAGAGCTCAGCTTCTCTCCTCTGTATAACCTATATTTCCAGAGCTCATTCCTCTCCTCCATCATATAACCCTATATATCACAGAGCTCAGCTCCTCTCCTATCATATAACCCTATATATCACAGAGCTCCGCTTCTCTCCTCTCATATAAACCTATATATCACAGGGCTCAGCTCCTCTCCCTCTATCATATAACCCTATATATCACTGAGCTCAGCTTCTCTCCTCTATCGTATAACCCTATATATCACAGAGCTCAGCTTCTCCTCTATTATATAACAATATATCACAGAGCTCAGCTTCTCTCCTCTATCATATAATCCTATATATCACAGAGCTCAGCTCCTCTTCCTCTAACATATAACCCTATATAAAGTAGTTATGTAGTGTCTTTATGTAGTGTATAAAGTAGTTATGCATGCAAAAATTTATGTATTTTGTTTTATGTTTTTTGTTTGTGCACAAAAAATATTTCCTGTTAAATATTGAGTATAGTGTGTACTGCTCATAGGGGCTTATACATCAGAGATAGAGCGCTGGAATCCTTCGAATTGGGAGCTTTTTTACAGCTCAATACTACAAATATAACCCTATATATCACAGAGCTCAGCTTCTCTCCTCTATCGTATAACCCTATATATCACAGAGCTCAGCTCCTTTCTTCTATATATAACCCTATATATCACAGAGCTCGGCTCCTTTCCCCATCATATAACCCTATATATCACAGAACTCAGCTTCTCTCCCTCTATCATATAACCCTATATATCACAGAGCTCGGCTCCTTTCCCCATCAAATAACCCTATATATCACAGAGCTCAGCTTCTCTTCCTCAATCATATAACCCTATATTTAACAGAGCTCAGCTTCTTTCCCCTCTATCATATAACCCTATATATCACAGAGCTTAGCTTCTTCCCTCTATCATATAACCCTATATATCACAGAGCCAGCTCCTCTCCCTCTATCATATAACCCTATATTCCAGAGCTCAGCTTCTCTCCTCTATCATTTTAACCCCATAATCACAGAGTCATCTCCTCTTTCCCCCATCATATAACCCTATATATCACAGAGCTCACTCACTCTCTATCATATAACCTATATATCACAGAGCTCCGCTTCTCTCCTCTCATATAACCCTATATATCACAGGGCTCAGCTCCTCTCCCTCTATCATATAACCCTATATATCACTGAGCTCAGCTTCTCTCCCTCTATCATATAACCCTATATATCACAGAGTTCAGGTTCTCTTCTCTATCATATAACTCTATATATCACAGAGTTCAGGTTCTCTGCCTCTATCATATAACCCTATATATCACAGAGCTCAGCTTCTCTCTTCCTCTATCATATAACCCTATATATCACAGAGCTCAGCTTCTCTCCCTCTATCATATAACCCTATATCACAGAGCTCAGGTTCTCTGCCTCTATCATATAACCCTATATATCACAGAGTTCAGGTTCTCTGCCTCTATCATATAACCTTATATATCACAAATAAAGCGCATAAACCATCTGACAGGTTCCCTTTAATGAGGCCTAATGCAATCACCATCACGTTGTACAGTACTTCACTTCTAAAAGTGATTACCCATTTGGGAGGAGCCCACGTCAACATTACATTGTGGAAAAACCCCTTTAAGGTTTCCGGTACCAGCTGGCGGCCTCTGCAAAGTGGATCAGTAGCTCCCAAGAACTATATTAAAGGCATGCGATCATACTAATGAGAGGCTGGAAACCCAAAACAGCGGTCTAAAGATTTTTTTTATATTGATAAATATAAGATACTGCTGCTCCAATAAAATAAATATATACTACTTTGGACACTCCCCACCATCAATTGCTGACGGGTCTCTCGTCTCCTCTCCTCTATATCTACGGCTGCTGTGGTCTGTTCACGAGCACTGCCCTGGTCACCAGCCATTGCCTGACAAAACTTTGGAAGTGACCAACTCCAACAGGGAATGGCATGACAAAATAATAAAAAATTAAAACCAGCTCCACTACATACAAACTGGGAGCTACAGGCATGTATGGAGCAAAGTGGAAAAGTTGAAACGCACCATATAAAGTGCACACCTAAAAATGGTCAATGGACTGTACAAAACAATTGTATGCACATCAAAAAGTTAAAAACACTAAGAAACTGCAAAGCAACTGCACATGGATACCCATTCACTCTAGATACCCCTTCACTCATATGTAAAATGCCGGTCGGATTCTGTTGAAGAATTTGGCTGCTATTTTATCTTCTCTTGCATGGTTTTGGGGGGCGGTTTTGTCCGCAGTTTGCTGATTCGCCCGTCCCCCACAACCACTGAATTGCACATATGGCACCCAAAATCGGGCGGAGGATACATGTGCATGTTGTAAATTTTTCGGACTGCCAGCGGTATAAAAAAACCATCCTGCAGAAAATCCGTTGAGCGTGGACTGCTAAACAGATTTTCTATTCTACTGATTTCGGTTAATTAACTCCTTAACGACCGCCTACCGAGTTTTAATGTCGGCTGGTGCAGGTCGCTCGTCTACAGCGACGTCTTTTGGCGTCGCTGCAGACATCGGAGTTTGCAGCTCCGGGTGCCGCAGCTGTGCTGAGATTGGGGCTGTACTACACAGTCCTGATCCCAGAGCATCTCCTGCGAGTATCGGGGAGTGGGGGAACCTCCGCTCCCCGGGGGTTTAACCCTTTGATTGCGGCGGATCGTCACCGCAGCGCAATCAAAGGGTTTCCCTGCTCTATCGGGTGATCGGAACACCCGGTGACCCGACAGAGCTCGGGGGAACGGCTGCACAGTCTGCCCTGGGGACCTAGAATAGCCGCAGGGCTGTCTGTGTATCAAGCCAGTGACCAGGACAGACTGTGTGCTGTCCTGATCACTGCCTGTGTCAGACTGACACAGATTATAATGTTATTAGCATATATGAATATGCTAATACATTACTAAGTGTAAAAAAAAAAAAAAAAGGGAACCGAAAAAAACAGTTATCCCTTTATGGGATTTAAAAAAAAGTATAAAATCAAAAAAATTAGTAAAAAAATAAATATTTTATAAAAAAATACAAAAAAAACCTACACATATTAGGTATCCACACGTCCGTAATAACCGGTAGAATTAATCTAACAAGTTATTAAATGTGACCTGTGAATGGTGTAAAAAAATTTAAAACAAATTCTGCAAGTGAACTTAAACTACTCCCCTATAAAGTACAACTCGTTTAGAATAAAACGAGGCCTCATACAACGGTGTCATTGAAAAAAGAAAAAAGTTGCAACTGTTGAAACGCTAGGAGCAGTATTTTATATTTATTTAAAAAAAAGGACTTGGCCAACCCCTTAAATGGGTCAGACGTTGATAATCATAGTAACTAACTATAGGTGGCAGCAGACAAATGGACTTGGAGGTGGCAGGCTCTACAAGGAGAAACCATAGCCCGAGGGCTTTTTATAATGTTTAACAGTTTTCACTTATGAATCACTATTCTAAGTACATCTAGGAAAAGGAAATCAAAAAACAGCGCACTTTGCCCCCCATCGTGTTATACCATCTGCAATGTATGGTTTGCAGGGGGCACATCTCTCCGCCTGGATTATTGCCGGATAACTAGTACTGGAGTCAGCGGCTTATCCCTTAGTGGTCCTATCCCATGCAGCCATGGGTAGTGTGGATATAGAAGAAAACTGAGACTTTCTCCCAGGGTCCAATTGGCTGGAAACTGTGCTTTTGCTGGATAAAGAAGCCCCAGAACTCCACAAACACCAATAAAAGAATCCCTTTTACTACTTGTGTTTACTACTTTTCAGGACAAGGCATCTGGTTTCATCAGAACTTTTCACAAACCTTCTTTACATTGTTAATGATTATGGAAAAGGACTCAAGTCATACATTTTATATAGTGAACATGGGTGAACATTTGGGTCTCCATTAGCTTCTGTAAAGGAGTAAGGGTGAAATAAGGGTTTGGTGAAGTAGGTTTCTACATGGCATATCCCATATGAGATGAGGTGGCAATACCCGTGTAAGAGGGGTGTGGCACCATTTATAGATTGAAAAAAGAAAAATGTTTTAGTATCGACTGGTGGATTCAACAGAACCAAATAGAGCAGTCAACCAGCAGTCATGTGCAATAATTTTTTGAAGCATGTATCAACTAAAAAACTAGATGAATTCACCATTTGATAATTAAGTGGCTGAACCGCAAGGCAGATAAAGCCAGGAGAAACAGTTGAGGGTGACACCACAAAGGCTTCAATCCATAGACCTGACCTCACCGAGATATTTCTTATAAACTGACCCCTAAGGGATGTTCACACGGCGTTTCTTAGATGTCTGTTTGGATCTGTGTTTTGGACCCAAAATGGACCCAAACGTGCATCTAACAATGTTCAGTGCGATTTACATTGCTTGCAATGTAAAACACCCATCGAGGTTCAGACGTCTGATCACTGATGTGTGTTTTGCTTGGGATTTTGTGATGTCTTTCGGATCTGTTCATAGAATTGAGATGTCGATTCTTGATCCATTTGACGCTGCAGACGCCCTATTTAAAACTAAAGGGTGCGTTTCTTCTGCAGAAAACTCCCATCCACACTTTGGGTGCGTGGTGGATGCGTTTTATGCAGCACTTTTGAATATCAAGAACGTATCCAAAAACATATTCAAAAACACTGTGAACATCCCCTAATATGAACAAATGGACACAAATTAAAGGGGTTTTGTCTGCTCAGAAGAGAAGATAAACAGGCAGCCTCACTGAGGAGAGGGAGGGGAGGGTTGTGAGAGAGCCAGGAAGCAGGGAGCGTGTGAAATGTGTACTCAAATAATGACATTACAACCAGTGGATTTTCTATACAAAAGAAACAGTATCTTTCTCCACAGTCTCTAGCAAGCTCCTTCATGTTCCCTGTCATCAGATAAGAAGTGCAAACAGGCAAGCACCAGATCAGCTCCTGTCAGCTCCTCTGGTCCTGTCTAATGTAAACTTTCAGGAAACTAAGGGCTTCTGATTAAGCCTGTAGCTGTCACAGGCTTCACTTTTTTTTAATGACCTATATTTAGAAAAGTGATTAAATACCCATTTTGGAGGATCCCACGTCAACATTACATCGTGGCAAAACCCCTTCAAGTATAATCAGAAATACAAGGAAAACCAGTCCCATAGAGCATATACTTGAACTTGACCTAACAGGACACCTTAAAAATGGTGGAATCTGGACACAAGACAAAGACAGAAATGTACAGAGCTCCACAATTCACAACCACTCACGCTGTCAAACCCGGAACTTGCCAATTCTACTAAACGAGTCACCGCGGTCAGCTGATATGCAATGAATATGACCAGTAACCACTCAACACACACAGAAAAAGATAGACAAAGCATGGAAAATCCTTGTTGGTCGTGACCATTTTGTCTCTGTGCATTCTGTTGGGCGCAGCGTCCAAGAGCCTAACTCATGGGCATCGCGCTTTTCTTTAGTCCAGTTAAATTGATTGTCCATGTGTCATCATAGTCATCTCCTATGATAAGCTTGTGGTGGATCGTGGTGCCTTAAGCACCGAGAAAGGTTGTCCCATTCCTGCTTATTAGTACTGGTTGGTTCCCAGGCCTCCCTGTAGTTCTTTGCGAAATTGGTGCACATCTTCAAGACATTTGTGCCAGTGGTCACCAGAATATTGAACATATAGGATGAAGACTTCACTCAAGTAATGGTTCCGAAATGCTATTAGATTTTATTTTATTGACACAGCTAATTTCCCTTACTCATATGGACCTTAAATACGTTTGTATATAAGCCAAAAGGCAGTAGTATAGAACACAAAACTGCACTGGGATTATAGTGCCGCAGTGCAGTGGTATTTGTGGTTCTAAGTAAGTTATCTGTTTAAAGAAACAATGCCATCAGAACACCACCTATAGGTCGGCGTGCCTGAATACCATGTGGTGGCTAGCCTCAGCATGTATAATGAACCCGTGAATGGCCATGTTTACAGACGGCAAACAAACTGCGGTTTGTAATATTAAATCTGCCACCTCTGTGGTCCCAGACATGTTGGATTATCAGAATTTCACGGTAAAATGAGCTTCCGTACAGATGACCATAACAGTTTTAACAGTGGACATGTGGAAGCTAAATGTTCCTCCTGTGCGGGGATATGAAATATATAAACAGCTGTTCATATTATTACCGTCTCAGATCTTTAATCCTGTAAGCACTTACAATTACAACAGGGCCGCAGCTGGAAGTGCAGCCCCATTCAGCCGCAGCTTAGCATATGGCTTATAAGCAAAGAGAAAGCTACTGTACTTCATCTTGTTATGTACAATCATTCAAATGTAGTCCTTGTATGATGACCCCAGAGATGTGCAGCAAAGGGGGCTGTAGCTTCAGAGGAAATGGTTCAATCAGATCTCATTACGCTGTCTTGAAAGTTTCCATGTAGTATAAAGCATTTTCCTATAAAATGTAATAAGTTGATCCGCGGGTTTTCAGCACGGAATCTACACCCATGATGGATCCGTTAAGATGATAAGATCTGTGGCGTGCTAATTCATTGGCAAGGATGGTCCCCAATACATTTAAATGGGGAATCAACATTGTCTCCTGAATTGCCGCCTATTGTGTCCAAATTTAGGTTCTGAATCCATGTGTGAGGGCTTGTCCCCACGGCAGGTTTTACAGACGGTTTTCGGTTTTGTAAACCGGCTGTCAAACTTTATCACGGATCTCTAAGGAAAATCCGCGCAGCGGTCCCCACTGCACGGATTTTTTGCTGGATGGTTGTAGACTGCCGGTGGTCCAAAAATCATTGAACATGTTCATTCTTCTGCCCGGTTTTTGGGTGGAACATGAACAGGTCAATGCGAAGGGTGGAGGGCTTTTATCCGAACAGCAGAGAAAAACAGTCCCCCTGCGGCCGTGTACATGGCCCCAAAGCAGACCAAATACCAGTGGGATAATCTGACCGGTATTTGCTCTGTGCCGTGTAAACAGCCCCTAAGTATTCTGAGAGTATGAACATGGCCTTACACAGACACTACTTATATAGGAAAACAGTATACGCTATTTCCAAAGAGGAAACCTCAATGCACTGCATTTTTTTGACAGCAGACAATAGATAACGAGCACAGATAGAGATAGAAGGATAAATTACTTGAATCAAGACACACTATAAAACACCTGACACAGCTTATGCTGTTTCTAACCTGCCCCTAGTGCTGGCCCTAGCATCAAACTTCCCTAGCCCTATTCTACCACTGACCATATCCCTACCAATGCCCTACGCCATGCTGACCCTAGCCAAAACCGCATATAACCACCAAAGAGAACTTGGGAACAGAACACATTGCAAGGCTGACACAGGGCAGAATAGAAGCAACAGAGACATAAAGAGAGACCGGACTCTGACAAACTGGGGACAGATAAGTAACTCAAACAAGGCTGAATGCTCTAAGCTCTCAAGGCACAATCTCTCAGCTGCTAATATACACCGCACCAGCCACCAAGTGAAACTCTGCTTTATAGAGCGCTAGCAATCAACCACTCCCAAGTTATCAAGCTCACATGTGTCCATGGTCAGCTGATAGTCCAGAGAGCAGTTTGAGGGAGTTGCTAAGCTGCAGTCTTATCTGATCCAGTAAGCAGGAGGTGATGAAATGACAGAATTCCAGCAATTTGTAACAGTGCTACTGATAAATTAAAATGTGGTGACTGCTACACTGTCACAATTTAATCAAGAAAGGTTACGCACACCTAGGATTAATGAGATGATGGGTGCAGTTCTGGAAAGGATTTTAGGTCCCGATATACTAAAATAGAAAAACCACTGCACACCAAAATGGATGCTGGATAAACTTAACGAGAATTTATTCACAACGGTGAAGGTAGGATCTAATAATCAAACGTTTTGTCATATACAGTATACTCAGTAAATGCATTATTTACATTATATAAAAAGGGATTCAGATGTCAAATATAGGTGGGTTCGGCATGCAAGCCTTTGTCAAGTACATCTAGATGAACTAAATATATGTTGAGGAGAGCATTGAGTATATAAGTCAATAGTAGGTGTAGGTTGCCGCAAGGAGCAGTGCTGGCATAAAGCTGAGTCAGGGTATGACCCCGAATGAAGAGCGCGCTTAAGGTGTGTAAGTTAGGACCTGACGTCCGGGAATAATGGGATAGGCTACACAGTCACAGCACTGCTGCTGTTGATGACTGACTTGCCACAACAGACCTAAAGAGGTTTTTTAATACAAAAAAAAATATCGAATTTAGATACTGCTGCCTAATAAAGAGAATAGCTCTCTGGCGGTGGCTCAGCGGCATCTTTAACCGGTCTTGTGACTGCCTCTGCAGGGGGTAATGGCGCTGGATGTTGTCAGGTTCAGCGCCGCAGGGATTAGGTATGGTGTTTGTTCTTGCAGTGGTTTGGTTGGTGCCATTGATACGGGAACAGGTATAGTGGACATGGAGGTTGTATTCTGGGTGTACACAGGGCTGTCTGATGTAGTCCGGCTGTAGGCGACTCCGTTCTCTGGCCTGAAGTCATGAGGTTAAAGGGGGTTGAAAGCCCGAGGTGTGAAGGGCCTCTGACCATGTGACATAGGTATGAGAATTTGTTTTAGTTTTTAGAATTCTCGCTGTATTACAAAGCACACATCTTCATTTCTTTTTGTGTTTCACTGCATGTTGAGCTCATGTTTGATGCAGGCACATATAGTAGACAAGCAGCCCGTGTAGATGACCATCAAACTTACGCGTTTCGGGTAAAGCAAAGCAGATTCCCCTTACTCTGACCAGGTGGATCCGGGCATTGTGTTCCAGTGGAGGTGGTGAGCTGGCAAATTTTTTTTCTTAGTTAAAAAAATACAACATGTGAACGCAGCCTAAAAACTGATCATGAGGGCTGATTTTCTAGTGGCAGTGGGGATCAGGTGAGTCCTGTGTGGAGGTGCATGGGGAAGCTATCACATGCTAATCTGGAGCCGCATGGCCACATAGAGCCCATAATACAAATTAAATACTCTTCAAGGGAATTCTTTTATATCAAGAACCAAACAAACTTTGTAAATTTCCAGTAGCATGAGCGACGGTACAATGTTCTGTGACACTATCACTTACTAATGCACTGAAATTACACACATCTGTTCTGGGATACAGGGATTCCTAATGACTGCGGATGATCTAGCACCACAGCATGCACGCAGCTGCACCCACTGCTGGGTACTTACAGGGAATGATCACTTTTAATAATGTGCTTTTAACCCTTGCATGAAATGTTCCCTTCCACCTACTGCTTTAACTGCAATTCCCTATTATAGAAGCAGTGGGGCACGCAATATATAATTGATATGTACTTATATGATATCTGCTGAATTGTACTCTTTACCGGTGAAAGTGATGTGACTAATGAGCTAGGCTAGAGCAGACACCTGATAATCCATGTGTGCTGCACTCCGCTGCATTGCCTTATGTCCTGAAATCGGTGAGATCTCCCAGCAGAACAGGCAGGTCTCCTGCAAAAGTCAAAACTGACTTCAGTGGGCTCTGTATAAATATGTATGTAGTGAGCTCCATCTCCACTCTGCTGCCAGTACTGCTTATTGGATGCACTTAGCTGGCCCCGTTTATGAGGAGTTTGCTGCTGGCAGTGTGGTTTATGGGGGGCACTATTTGTATGGGGTCACTGATGGTGCAGTTTATAGAGGCACTTAAGCTGTTACGGGATGGGACCTGTATTTAGGGGAGGATTTACATCTAAAAAAAAAAATATTGCTGCATAGCACCTTTATGCGAAAATTGTACAGCTGTCGGTGTGTATATGTGTGTATATATATATATAATATTTAATTATTACATACACACACTCGCACAGTTGAGTCTCAATATTGTGACCAGCAGCTAGACCGGATGGAGGCGACTCAATAAGGTCCTGGGATGTTGTGACTGTTATCTGGAGCCATGCTGACTACATATAGATCATATATACCATAGATTGAGGTAGTCCCACAGATGCTTAGATGGGTTGTCTCACTACAGGGATTGCTTTTTATGTTAATGATCTTGAAAAAACAAGTCACTTTGCAATATGTGTCCATTAACAGTGTCCTACCTATTCCTAGATATCCCCTCTTGTATGGGCTGCATAAGCTCCTCAGGTCGCTATAGCTACAGATCTGTTTGATCTGTCCTGATAGGCTGTGAGCACTGGTTGCTAAAGCTACAGACCTGGCTTCTACTGCAACCTAGTAGAAGCCAGTAAACACGCCCCTGAATTCAAAGTGAAACCAAGAAAACAGGACTGAGGTAAGAGGAATCAATGTAGTGAGACAACCCCTTTAACTGAGCTCAAGTCTGGATATTTAGGGGCCAGGGTAGTACGTGGAAGTCTTGGCCATGCTCTTCCAAGCAATGTCCGACATTTCTAGCCATGTGACATACCTCATTGTCTTGTTGGAAGATGCCATTCGCCCCAGGGGAGACAATCGGCATGTATGGGTGTACAGGATTTGCAAGGATGGGTTCATACCCAAATCAGTGAGAGTGCCTTCCACATGGATGATGCCCAGAGAATGCCAAGAAAACATCCCCCGAACCATAACACGGGCACTACCAGCTTGTGAATGGTTGCAGGATGTTTGTTCTCTGATGTTTTTCACCTGAGATGACAACATCCATCTGTTTGGTCAAGCAGAAAATGGGGCTCATTGCAGACGTCAACCCTGTGCCAATCAACAGAGGTCCAATTCCTATACGGCCATGATAATTGAAGCCTTCTCTTTTCTCAGGTTAGCAGAGGGGCAGTGATATCCATCTGTCTCCTACGCAGTAGAATTTCTTAAATCTGTTGTTTTAGACACTGGTCTACTTCATTTTGGCAGTGAGCTGCTCTCCTCTAGCATGTCACTCCTTTGCAGTCACACCAATATCACATGGTGCTTGACCGTTTCCATGAAGCTTATTCACAATGGCGCCATTTTTCCACTTGCGATACGCTTTCACCACTGAAGCACACCAGTAGTTCACAAACTGGGCAGATTCAGAAATACTGCCACCTTCTGCTTCAAATCCAATAATGCATCTCCGATAAATCACGCCTTTTAAAGGGGTTGTATCATTACACTAAGTGGTCTTCAGAATAAGGGGACAGTGAAAACAAGCAACTTTACAATTGGATGTCATTTGCAAAGCTGTCTTGTTTTCGCAGTCTCCCTTATCTTTGTTTTGTGTAAGCACTGTTCCCCAGTGCCTGTCGGATCCCTCCTCCTTTCATTTCATTGGCTGATGGCTCTACTAATTTACAGTCTGTCTGACAACGCCCCATCCCTACCCTCCCGGTCGTATTCACATTCCTGCCTCTCTCACTCAGAATAAGGGGCCGGCAACAATTTCTCTCTGCACAGCCTGCAGCTCCACAGTAACATTGCAGCTGCTTCTACTATTAGAAAACAGCAGAATTGTGCCTCGGTGCCTAATGCTGCTGCGTGTAAACATAGAAAGGAGACATATCTGTGATGCTCTGGATGAGTTCATAGAAGACTGGATCCAACTGTAACAAACCTCCAGCTGTAAGAGGAGAAGAGATCAGTGCTCTGAGTTCATAGAAGACTGTCTAGACTGAATGCAGGGCTGTGGTATGTAAACAGCTCTTACAAAATAAGGGAGAGGAATGACACAGTGACATGTGGACTCAGACAGAGGGGGGGTAGAGCACACTGACTTGGGAGTGAGCTTTCAAGAAGCTGTGGAGAAAGCTGTTGTCGTTTGTATACAGAATCCACTAGTTGTAGATTAATTATTTGAGTGAACATTGCACACGATCCCTTATGCATGACTCTGTGCTCTGGCTGTGTCTCTCTCACTCTCAGCTCAGCATTGCTTTGTTTACATTTGCTTCTTAGCAGATAAGGCACGTCCTGGCAATACCCCTTTAAATACCACATGCCTGCATTCAATCTAGACAGTCTTCTATGAACTCAGTCGTCTATGATCTCTTCTCTCTCAGCTGGAGGTTTGTTACAGTTGAATCCAGTGTAACTTTGAACGGCACAGATCTCCCTTCTATGCAGGAGAGTTAGGCACCATGGCACAATTTTGCTGTTTTCTGATTGTAGAATCAGCTTCAGTGTGTTTCTGCTGGGTATGCAGAGTGAAATTGCTGCGGCCCCTTAATCTGAGTGAGAAAAGCAGGGATCGAGGAACGTTTCTGCTGTTTTCTGATTGTAGAAGCCCTGCAGTGTTATTGTGTTTCTTCTGGCTGTGCAGAGTGGAATTCCTGCTGGTCCCTTATTCTGAGTGAGAGAGGCAGGAATGCTCGCTCCCGTAAATCCGACCTGGGGCCTGACAGAATGTAAATTAGTAGAGCCGTCAGCCAATGACAGGACAGGAGGAGGAATCCGACCGGAACTGGGAACTGTGTTTACAGAAACAGACGATAAGGGACACAGTGAAAACAAGACAGCTTTGCTAATGACATCCAATTGCAAAGTTGCTTGTTTTCACTGTCTCCTTATTCTGAAGACCATTTAATGAAATGATACAACCCCTTTAACTATGACAGCGACAAGGGATATGTGTGCAGACAACCTATCACACACCTTACATACACACCAAGCCAGCTCACACAGGACGACTTCCTTCATCAGCTACACACTGCTGACATCCAAAGTAGGCAGTGGGCATAATAATGTGACTCTATCTATGTATCTATTTGGTGCTGTACAAGAGCAGATCTTATAACTAAGGTTTCTTTAGGAACCCCTTATGTTTTTGTCATGATATAAAGGTCCTCCCTGGGGACTGTTAAGCTGCAGTGTGATCCATAAAATGTATGGAGGATTTAGCCTTTTGGTTTGTCTTTGAGGCTTTCTGTAACTTCATTGCCTGTATATGGAAAGTTTCATCAGATGTGAAGCTGCGTTTTAAATGAGAACTATACGTACAGTCAGCGGCTTATAAAAAGTGCCGCTAATATCATTCAAAGCTGATAAGAATGTAAATGTTTCTGGCCGGTTTGAGAAGCGGAGATAAGATTGCATTCAGACGCCATAATACAGCTTCTTACAGGAGCCCTAGATTTCATTCCAAGAATGGGATCACGGAGCCAAGAACAGGGATTGTTCTGAACTCTTGGATCTGAATTCATTTAACCCTTTGCCACCTTTTCACTGTAGATTCAAGATGTTGGCAGGAGAAGTGTTCTGTGAAACAGCATAACTATAAAGCTTAGTGACCACATAGACACATTAGATGTCCGTGTTGGGGGTGTAGTACCTTTATATGGTAGCCCCTATCCTTTGGGAATGTTGGAATCTAATCCTGGGGGATAAGCACCTTAAACGGAGTTTGCCGACAATTTTTTTTTTTTTTTTTTTTTACTAATTAGAACAAGAAACTGATACATATTCTTTGTTTCTTAGGCACTTTTATTCTTCAACTGTAGATTTCTCACTTCAGTTGTCTGTATAGGATTATGGGGGCAGCCATCTTGTCTGAACTGCTTTTAACAGTATTTAGAGAGATGCTTTACAGCAGCTTCATGCACATAGGAGCCTGTGAACAGGAGTAGACCCATTGACTTCTATAGGAGAGTTTTCTAGGCATGCTCTGTGACCTGGGAAGAAGTCAGTGTGCAGGGAGGGGGAACTGTGACTATCTCCTTTTGTGAATGGTGGATCCTGTTTTATCTTTACATGTTGGTGTCACCTTTCAGTGTAACCCTGCTTGTACTGATAATGAGAAGACGGCTGAAAAGTTGTCTCTACAGAACAGAAAGTGTCAGACGATTATTAGGCCTAGTGGCCAAAGTGAAAACTGCAGGATTTCTGGACTTTTTTTTTTTAAATAATGATACTGATATGAAAAAGAAAAAAACAAAACACAACCAAAAATTCTTAAGAAAGCTGTTAAACATTGTCATTTTCTGCTGACACATTCTCTTTAAGATGTTCACATCTGTGTCCAAGGTTGCATTCAAAGGTGGCACAGATGGCACATGCGTTAAATGGACCCTATTGACTACTTGGTTGTACCATGGTTGCACACAAAATCTTGCCTGTCGTTTAGTTACGGTAAGTTAAATGATGATATATGTCAGGAAAAGCCCACTCAAGGGTCGACAGCATTACTTGGGGTGTATCGTGACTTTTGTCCCCCTAGGGGGCCAATGTCAGTTGGATACGGTTTTACAGCTCCACATGGGCACAGGAAGACCCAGGGAGTGCGAGAAAATACCCTACTCGCCCATAACCCACAACAAGACCGATCCATTACAGACCAAAACAAGGGTGGACCCCTGCCTGTCGATTTATTACGGAACTAAATGATGCTATATGTCGGTCAAAGACAACAGCAGGGTCAGCATTAGTTGGGGGTAATCGGGCTTGTGGGGTCCAGGGGTGACACACACTAGAACTTTCACAACTACATGGGCACAAAACCAGATAGTTGGCAAAGATGCAAATACAATAGGGTATAAGTACAGACAGAGAGGCAGTGAGATGTCTTATTTACCTTAGGTTGGCCTTGTGCTGGGCACAAATGGGGGGTAGATGTGGCCTTGCTCCTGTGTGTGGATGCTCCTGGAGTGCTGGGTCATAATGCAGCAGGGCATTGGGACAGAACTGATCCAGCGGTACCATCAGAACTGGGTTGGGCCAAGCTACGACTTGGTAGCAAATGCTAGCCTTCTGCTTCGTTTCTGGTCCAAGCCTTTGGTTTCTCCCTTCCCATGTGCCCTACAAATGCGGGAGTGACAGCTACGCGTGTGGGAAGTTTCATATTTAAAAAAAATATAAAATTGGGGTGAACCTGTGATGCACGGTTCTTCTATAAATCCTTATGAAATATCGCTGCCGCTCAGACTGGTATGACACTTTGATTCTGGGGTTTGAGAACACATGGGCACTCTAGCCTGGGCCAGGTGTTAACCAAATTAACTGACAATCCCCTGCTGGGATGATCTATCATCTTGCTTTGGAGCAGCCAGGTCTTGCTGTCTTTTGCCTAATTGATGCTTCCTAGTGACATGTGTTGCACAGCCGGGAGCTTGAGTGACTTTTGCAATCTGAGAGAATTTGAAGTGGTGGTGGTGGTGGGGTGTTTTTTTGTCATTTTTTGTCATTTTCCTCACAATATATGTCAGAGAAAAATCGCCCTCATGTCCTTGCCCCTACGCCTCATTCCTCCACTCTTCATTTCATTAGCATTTCTGGCTAGTGCGTGGCACTATGTGTTTGTCACATGACTATTTCTCAACTGACCAGAACTACAGTTCACACCGGCACCTTACTCCTAAGCCTAGATCAGGCAGACTGATGAGCAAGCATTAGTGAATTGCAATTTTCAAGACCTGTCACAGATTTTCAATGGGATTTAGGTCTGGACTTTGACTGGACCAGTTTAACACATGAATATGCTTTGATGCAAAACCTTCGATTGTAGCTTTGACTGTATGTTAAGGGTACTTGTCTTACAGGAAGGTGAAACTTCGTCCCAATCTCAAGTCTTTTGCAGCCTCTAGCAGTTCTTCATCCAGGATTGTCCTATATTTAGCTTCGCCCATCTTCCCATCAACTCTGACAAGCCTTCCAGTCACTGCTGAAGTAAAGCCTCCCCCCAGCATGATGCTGCCACCATTGTGCTTCATGCTGGGCATGGTGTGTTCAGGGTGACAGCATACCCGCCATGAAGCACAATGGTGGCAGCATCATGCTGGGGGGAGGCTTTGCATTGTTGGCTTTCGTCCACACATAGTGTTTAGCATTTAGGCCAAAAACTTCAATTTCGTTCTCACCTGAGCACAGAACCTTCTTCCACATGCTTGCTGTGTCTCCTGCAAGGCTTTTTGCAGACATGACTTCTTACGGCTTACTTTCAAAAAGAGCTTTCTTCTTGACACTCTTCCATAATGGCCAGATTTGTAAAATACACAACTAATAGTTGTGCTGTTGATAGATTCTCCCACCTGACTCTCCCACCCAGCTTGTCTGGGCTATCAATTTAGGTGGACAGCCATGTCTTGGTAGGTTAGCAGTTGTGCTCCTTCCATTTACAGATGATGAATTGAACAGTGCTCCTTGAAATGTTCAGAGCTTGGGCTATTTTTTTTTTTTTTTTTTTATTAAACCTAACCCTACGATACACTTTGCCGCAACTTTATTCTTGAGTTGTCTGGAGTGTTTCTTGGTTTTCATGATGCTGTTTGTTCAGTTATGCTCTCTAACAAACCTCTGAGACCTTCGCAAAACAGCTGTAGTTATACTGAGAATAAATTACACACAGATGTACCCTATTTAATAATTAGGGGACTTCTAAAGACAATTGGTCACACTGGATTTTATTTAGAGGTATCATAGTACTAAGAACTGAATACATATGTACTTTACACTTTTCTAATTTTCAAAAATTTGTAAAAGTACATATTTTCTTTACGCTTCAGAAATACTTGCTACTTTGTGTTGTGCTTTCACATAAAATATCAATAAAATACATTTGTTTGTGGCTGTAAGGGCTTGTACACATTGAGTTTTAACTCCGTGTTACATCCGCTTTTTAGATCCGTCGCAGGGACCGACAGGACAGACCCAGAGACGGATCTAAACAATTAGCAGTGAGATTATCACTGTGGGCTATGAGAAACACGCAGCGGCGTTCACATGAGAGATCGCCGCTGCGTGTTCCCCTCCTGCCTGTCGGCTCCGTCTTTGAAAGTATTGCATGTCAATTCTTTCAAAGACGGACCCGAGCAGCGCTATGGAAACACGCAGCAGCGATCTCTCATGTGAACACCGCTGCGTGTTCCTCATAGCCCACAGTGATAATCTCACTGCTAATTGTTTATATCCATCTCTGGGTCCGTCCTGTCAGTCCCCGAGACGGATCTAAAAAGCGAATGTGAAACGGCGTGAAAACACCGTGTGAACAACTCCTAACGTTTAAAAATGAGCAACGGTTCAAGCTGTGTGAATACTTTTGCGACCTACCATATATCTGCAAAGTTTGCTATTTTGGCCATATCTATTCAGTGGGATTTCTATCATTTCACCCATTTCAATGCTGGAAAAAAAGAGAGAGGTGGCCGTACCTGTTCCCCCAATTCTACCCTTGTAGCCTAGGACATTTCTACCTTTTAATCTCAAGACCTTCATCATAGGTCAGATGTCCTAAACCTGTAGCATAATTCAAACTTGATACTAAAGAATATAACCAGGGTAACTGGTTGGGGCACCTTCGCAGGTGTTCTCTCATTGCATTATTTGGCTGTAAGTTTCCTGTGAAATTTTAATTGTACAGTGTAGTAATTATAGACTTTTTTCTTTTCTTTAGGTACAAGTTGCTAATGCTGGAAGAAAAGGCAGCACAACACCCCCAGGGAAAAGTAACTTTGCACAGGTTGGTATTTATCAAAATCTACATGAATACGTATGGGAAACTACTAAATCAGGGTACATTATGGTCCTTTCAATGCTGAGCCATCAAGCACAGTTGCACCCACTAAGTAACCCTAAAATGGGTATTTCAAAATCAGGAAGTCATTGGGTAGTGAAACATGGACTGTTTCTGCACTTGATAATTGGCTCCATGAAGGGAGGGTGCAATCACATCCCACTCATTAGGGATCATGCTATACTCCTGTCCTCAATACTTCCTCAATAGCGGGCCAAGCTGTGGTCACAAGTAAATATTTCATTAGACAGATTCCTGGTTTTCCAGAGTTAAAACTATGGTTCTGCTTTTCTCAGAAACAGCACCACCGTTATTGTACCTAAAAACAATTCAGCAGTTCAAGTTTCAGACCAGTAAATGATAAATAGTAACCAACTTTAATAGTCAACGATCTTCAATGTTAAAAACAAAGAGACATACTTGCATAAGTAAGCAGCAGCAAAGTCCACAAAGCTGGTTTCCATAGGTTATTTCATGTAGCGAGGCAAGAGCCGTAAGACAGGCGAGACGTCACCCTGGGCGGAAGCGACGTTTCGGAGGAAGACTCCTCCTTTTTCAAGCACAAACAGGTGATTAGAGACCTTGCTTTTTAACCTTTCTATGGAAACCAGCTTTGTGGACTTTGCTGCTGCTTACGGACCTTACTTATGCAAGTATGTCTCTTTGTTTTTAACATTGAAGATTGTTGACTATTAAAGTTGGTTACTATTTATCATTTACTGGTCTGAAACTTGAACTGCCTAATACTAAAGACACGTTGGAGAGTGTCTCATACAGACCTGACACAGTGTGTGAAGCGCAGCTAAATAATGTTATGAGCCCGTACATATTATATACCCTAAAAACAATTCAGCCATCTTGCAAAAACCAGCTCCACTGAACAGGCTATTGCTTCAGATTGCTCAAAACCGGTCTCCCCGGTGAAGTTGCTTACTCCCAAATTAACTTGGGCCACAAAATGTAGGGTGGCCAGGGGAAGACACCATCCAGACCTACCTTAAATGGGTTGTCCACCTCCTAATAAAGTCATTTAAATAGCTCCAGGGCCCCAAATTAAAAAAAAAAGTCATACTCACCTTTCCCTGATTACAGTGGCCGATCTCTCCGGTCTTCTGTTGCTGTCACTTCCGAACGGAGATGTCATCACTGTGGCCGCTGACTTGGCTGCAGCCCCTAAATTACATCACTGTTCAGAGCTGTTCACTTCTGATTGGCTGCAGCGGGGACGTGCCACTAATTTACGTCACCAATAAGTGGCCACAGTGGTGACACCCAACATTTAGAAGTGACAGTATGTCAACAGAAGACTAGAGAGATGGGCCAGTGGAACAGGAGACTGAAGGAAGGTCCGTTTCTGTTTTATTTTACTTGCATCCCTGAGCTATTTAAGTGATTTTTTTATGAGGTGGACAACCCCTTTAAGAAAGGCTAAATAGACATCACTAACTTGAAAGCCCTGGCCATACATTGTCCCTTTTGGCACCACAGGACTCATCAATCAGCAGTGAATTTTGAGTTCAACTGTATCTCCAATGAGGTTAACAAAAAGCAATGAAGAAAGGAGAGGGAGTAGAACCCACATTTGTAAAAACGGCTTACAAACAGAACCTCTTTCCCCCACTGCCCCAAGATATGTGGCTCAAGCATTGGCCTTCTCAGGCTTCCTAGAATGCATAAGCAATCCTGAAGGACCTCTTTCTTACTTTGACGGACCACTGATGACAATGACCATTTTTGTAGAAGTTGCCTTCTGCCCTTAGTTGCTTTTATGCTGGTGCCGGACCATCTATGAACTGAACAGTGGAGTCATACGCGTTGCTGCGGATGCATGGCTAAAGTTTGTAAAATGGGGGTCAGGAGTGTCAGGCAGCACTTCCATACAACCAGCCCATGTTGGCGTATTTGTTTCTAGTTTGTCTGGGGGCAAAAAAGAAGCAAGAACACGTCGGCAGTTAAATCTTTTACAGCAGTATTGAGCTACTGTATCCTCACACCTGTGTCCTGAATGCTTTGTAATGGATCCAAGCAGCGTTTGTCTAGGTTTTGCTTGTTCTGTCACTTTTGACAGTAAAAATAATGCAGTAAGCAGAACTGCTGAGAAAGACTCTGACAGCAGGGGGAAAAAGGAGAAATAAGAGGAAGCCTTGACAGAGTGTGGCTAAGGGGCATGGTTTCTATTTAAAATAAAGAGAGAGAGAGAAAGTCTCTCTCATGTGAAAATACCTTTTTACCTATTCTCAATACATACATACATACATACATACAGATAGATAGATCTTTATCTATATATATATATAAATATATATGTATATAATATGTGTGTATGGTATATATATATATGAGAGAGAGAGAGAGATCTATCTGTATGTCTGTGAGTCATTAGGTAAAAGGGTTTCCACATAGAGTAGACTTTGCTTCAGCCTCTTCAGTTAGATGATCCGTAGAGGTGTTGGGAGTTGGACCCACAGGTCTGATGGTGGACTATGAGTATGTTTAGAACCCTTCTAGTGATGTTCACCTGCCAGGTCTACTTCCTGTATTTTGCCGTTTTTGTGTCTTTCCCGGATATGATAGCCGTGTTAACCATGTAAATTACTGAGTTAACCTAGACTTAATCTTGCAGTCTAATTGTAAATATGTTTTATTTGTATATCACTGCAGTACAGACAAGAAAATTTGACAAGTATTTCCAGTATCAGCCAGAGGATACAGGTAAGTATCAGTTCGGTATTGCCGTGAGCAACGTTGCGGGCAGATCCCTTCATCAGGCATTTGACGATTGAGCCAGAGTGGCCTGATGTAAAGGAGATTAAACCTGTAAGTGTATTTTGACCAGGACTAGATGGTCTGACCCATGATCAGAATACACCTATGGCATCTTCCTTCAGGTTCAATCTCCTGTACATCAGGCCATTCTGTCTCAATCGTCACATGCCTGATGAAGGGCTCTGCCTGAAACGTTGCCGAGTGTAATACCGAACTGAAACACGGATTTAACGGTTTCTTATCTGTATCCTCTGACCGATACTGGATATACTTGTTGAATCTTCTTGTCTGTACACAATTTCACGCATCTTCACGGCTGTTGGAGTGCGGTTTCTCTTGCATACGGTAGATATTTTTGAGATACAGAGGCAGTGGTCCGTCCCTCTGAAACGTGCACTCGCCCATCTTTGACAGACATGCCCCAGAGTTGTGCAAACTGACTAGAATTGGTTTAAGGATTGCAGTTTAATTGGATTTCTGTGTTATATTTCAGATTTGGAGACTTTGTGGATCTGACTGAAGGTCCCCATATTCCCAGGACTGGCTTTTGCCTGCAGTATGAGGTGACTGCCCACCACCCTCTATCCACCATCTCCTCAGAATACGTGAGACGGTTCCAGGGTCTATCCTTGCCCAGACACTTGATGGTAAGGCGCTTGGTGTATGTCAGGTCATGCCACATGATTCCCGTATTAGATTGTGCATGTACTTTGTTCTTTCTCTCACAGTTTGATTATTGGTTTGCGGTCTTGCTGTTCAGTACTATTCCAATCAGTCTTGTATTGTGTGAATGGTAGCGACCTTTGGCGTGTAATTACAAGGAACATTTGTTTACGAACCCTTCAGATAACCCCGAGTGGTCCTGCCTTTCCTTCTTCATTCTTGCTGAGTGTTAAATAAAAATTGCAGTTCTACACAAATCTATTATACGCACTTGTTTTTCTTGGGCTTTTTTTTCTTTTTTTTTCTTAATAAGATACAAGAGGCTTTGAATTATTAAGCCATATATAGCGTGAAAGGCGATTGTGTTCTGCGTCCTTGGTGGGAGCACGCTGAGCAGGCAGTTTGTTGAACAGGGAAGGGAGGATTGTTTTGGCACAGAGCACATTAGAAAAGTAAGTTGATTATGTCGCATATTGATTGTGTGGAGAGAGTTTAATGTGGAAATCGCTGTCGTGTGATCCCACACTGCATACATCAATGGAATCAGCAAATATTAGAAGCTTTGTGATATGAGGCTGAAAAAAGCGGAGGAGAGAGCTGATAACAGAGAGAGAGACACGGCACTGCTGAAAGCTCTAGTCAGTGCTATACCTCACAGCTTATGCTTCTCAGTACTGCCAGTTTAACATCTCCTATGCTGGTTCTGGAGGTATGCTATAGAAATCAAAGGGAGCAGTATCTCCTAGTGTGTGCGTGTGTATGTGCAGTGTAAGGGAGACATCATAGCAGCTAGTCTCCACCCAGTAGCTAAGATACAGTGGAAAAATAGAGTTGGCGTTTGTAATTGGCAAAATAAAAAATGCCATGTACAAGTCAAATGATGGCCAGAAATAGTGCTGTTCCTCATGTGCACTCACATGATGGTTTGTCTTGAACTGCTACCTATAAGTACAGGCATGCTTTAATTATGTTTAATTAACACAAAATGCAGATATTCAAGCAATTTAGTGTAAGGGCTAGATCATAGGCGTGATTTACTCTACTAAAAATGCTAAGGATTGATCGCTATGTATTATAATTGAGATATATATATATATATAGAGAGAGAGAGATATATATAATTTTTTCCTTTTTTGGGGGGGGGGGTAGCTACATTATAAGGATACATGTCACCACATCTATAAGAAGTTCATGATACTGCAGCTCCTTTTCGGCGTACCTTTTGGAAGCATGTGCCTGAGAGCAGGGGTGTAAGTAGCATTTATAGGGCCACATGAAAAACTGAGCTTGAGCCCACCACCTAATTGCAGGAGGTATGAAGTAGCAATAACTGAAGTTATAAATGATAGTTTTAGATATCACAGAACTTAAAGCTGCCATTCCCTACTGAGAGGCACTGGGATCTTGTACCCAAGTGGGCCTCTTTAACCTCTGCTTTGGCTTCTACGGTATAGTTATGCCTATGCTTGAGGGGTGCCATATATCTTACAGCCATGTATGCTGAAGGGAGTGGTACCAGCTGTGTGGGGCCTATTTACCGAATTGTAACAGCACTTATGACCATGGCATCCTGTGCTTGCTTTATAGTAACTCTTTACTATGCTCGTACCCTAAATGTAAAGCATTGGCAGCTGGTGGTTAGTGCCAGGCCTGTTCGATTTATGCTACAGTAGTCTCTGAAACACAACGGCAAGGGAATGGCTGTGAAGATGTCTGCATCCCAACCTGCAGCAACAGTCAGCAATGGAGGAAACCTAGATCCCTGCCTTACGCTTTGATGTCACAATGAATAATGGTTGTGGGGACAAAAGGGAAGGGAGCGATCATTAACGTCCTATTGTCAGCCCCGGCATTGAGATTACTGGAGCTGATGGTTTCATCATGATCGCCTTGAGCCTGAGAGAGCTGCCACAGCATTTTAAGACACACTGTACTTTAAAGTGAACCTGTCAGGTGGTTTATGCTGCCCCATCTGAGAGCGAATATGATAGAGAAAGGGGAACTGAGTCCTGTGATATATAAAGTCATGGCCGAAAGTTTTGAGAATGACACAAATATTATATTTTCACATGATCTGTTGCCCTCTGGTTTCTGTGTGTTTGTCAGATGTTTTTATCACATACAGAAATACAAGTGCAATCATATTATGATTAACAAAAGCTTTTATTGACAGTTAGAATGAGTTAATGCAGCAAGTCAATATTTGCAGTGTTGACCCTTCTTCTTCAGGACCTCTGCAATTCTCCCTGGCATGCTCTCAATCAACTTCTAGACCAAATCCTGACTGATAGCAGTCCATTCTTGCACAATCAATGCTTGCATTTTGTCACAATTTGTTGGTTTTTGTTTGTCCACCCGTCTCTTGATGATTGACCACAAGTTTTCAATGGGATTAAGATCTGGGGAGTTTCCAGGCCATGGACCCAAAATCTCTGTTTTGTTCCCTGAGCCATTTAGTTATCACCTTTGCTTTATGGCAAGGTGATCCATCATGCTGGAAAAGGCATTGTTGATCACCAAACTGCTCTTGGACGGGTGGGAGAAGTTGCTGTTGGATGACATTCTGGTACCATTCTTTATTCATGGATGTGTTATTAGGCAAGACTGTTAGAGAGCCAACCCTAGTTAGAGAAGCAACCCCACAAATGAATGGTTTCTGGATGCTTTACAGTTGGCATAAGACAAGACTGGTGGTGTCGCTCACCTTGTCTTCTCCGCACAAGCTGTTTTCCAGATGTTCCAAACATTCGGAAAGGGATTCATCAGAGAAAATGACTTTACCCCAGTCCTCAGCAGTCCACTCCCTGTACCTTTGGCAGAATATGTCTGTCCCTGCTGTTTTTTCTGGAGAGAAGTGGCTTCTTTGCTGCCCTCCTTGACACCAGGCCTTGCTCCATGAGTCTCCGCCTCACAGTGCGTGCAGATGCACTCACACCTGCCTGCTGCCATTCCTGAGCAAGCTCTGCACTGCTGGTAGCCCGATTCCGAAGCTGAAACACTTTTAAGAGACGGTCCTGGCGCTTGCTGGTCTTTCTTGGGCGCCCTGGAGCCTTTTTGGCAACAATGGAACCTCTCTCCTTGAATTCCTTGATGATGCGATAGATTGTTGACTGAGGTGCAATCTTTCTAGCTGCGATACTCTTCCCTGTTAGGCCAGTTTTGTGCAGTGCAATGATGACTGCACGTGTTTCTTTCGAGATAACCATGGTTAACAGAAGAGAAACAATGATGCCAAGCACCAGCCTCCTTTTAAAGTGTCCAGTGGTGTGATTCTTACTTAATCATGACAGATTGATCTCCAGCCCTGTCCTCATCAACACCCACACCTGTGTTAATGGAGCAATCACTGAAACGATGTTAGCTGGTCCTTTTAAGGCAGGCCTGCAATGAAGTGGAAATGTGTTTTTGGGGAAAAAGTTCATTTTCTAGGCAACTATTGACTTTGCAATTAATTGCTGTGAAGCTGATCACTCTTTATAACATTCTGGAGTATATGCAAATTGCCATTATAAAACCTGATGCAGTAGACTTTGTAAAAATTAACATTTGTATCATTCTCAAAACTTTTGACTGTAGGGCTATCTGATTTAAGAACGAAGTTCTAATAGGACCCCTTAAAAGACAGTGAGAGTCCTTTTAACCAAGCCCACATACAGTGGCTGACAGCTCTCCCTGTATTGGGGTGTGTATAAAACAAACTGTCAATCACTGTATGTGGGTGGGGGTAAGTGGTCCTTTTACTTTCTCTTTTAGTAGTTTTTTACTCAGAAATCCTGCTTCAAATCCTATAAACCTATATTTTAAAGGGGTTGTCTCATCTCAAAATTTCATAGGATGCATGAATGAAATAATGCTGCTTGGCTCCGTCACTTCCTGGTCAAGCTGTCTGTAATTAGCATATGAGCTCAGTGTATTCAGACTTCTCTGTTTTAGTCTAGATTAGCTAAATTACCTTCTCTGAGATCTGGAGAAGCTTCTGAGCTAATGTAAACGGTAGAGTAATTACTGTCTTTTGTCTGAAAGATCAGATAACACACAAGCTTTCACACTGCTGACCTGTGTGATGTCACTCCCTGCTATCACATAGAACAAACAGCAGAAGTACACAGGTTGGTCACTTAGGGAACCAGAGAGAGCATAGAAGGTGATAAAATCATTTGTAGCTCCTTAACAAAAAAGATGAACAACGCAATATATTTGGAAAACGTCTTCATTTAGTGTTCCCTACATTTTGAAAGCTATTCTTTGTAGCGAGACAACCCCTTTAAGGCTTCTCTCCCTCGGTCACATCCTGCTCTCAGATACGGTAGCATAAACCACCTAACAGCTTCACCTTCAGTATGTGTGCTGTTGAGGTTTTGCTCTCAAATGCCCTATGGAGTGTGTGTATGCTTCTGACTCGTGCATGGATCCCCAATTATCAGAACAATAGAGGAGCTTCTAAAGGTTCCAGCACAAAGGTATAACAAATGAAGGTTTTGTATTGATATTGTGTTCTGGCTCGGATTGATAATAACGTGACTAATTGTGGCATTTTTGCTGCAGGCTCATCACACCGTGTGGAATAAATTACAGGGGCCCAGCCCCAAAAAACCCGGGTAAGGGGGGGACGCCCAACTGGGGAATGAAACCCTTCCCCACAAAAACAACTGAAAACCGGGGGACAGTTTTGGGTTTTGCCAAAGGAAAAAAATGAAACCCCACAAAAGAAAAAAACACCGTGGAGAAAATTTTGATTTGCAAAAGAAGGGGCCATAAAACCTGCCGGATTGCATGGGTTTGTTTCATTTTTTTTAGGGAACGCAGACTCAGTGGAAAAAATTCCCACTTTTTTTGCCCCGGCATGTAAAATGAGACAGTTTGTAGTAAAGTAACATATAAAATCTCTTCTGCTCCCAAAAATCACAGAGTTAATCGTAGAGAATGGGTTTTTTCCTACCCCAAAATCCCGCTTTAAAAATTTTAACTTCCCTTTTTGATCTAAAAAGAAAATTTGTAAGGGGAATCATCTCTCCAAAACAAAGAAAAGTGGGTCGCATACCCACGTATTTTGGTTGGGGTCTTTGCTCCCCAAAATTTGGCGCCGCTGACAAAGTGGCTGCCCACGTGAATTGATAAAGGTTCACTTTAATTAAACCGAAGCCTCGGGTTTTGGGGTTGATTTTAAAAAGGGTCTTCCCTCTCCCCCGACGGGTCTAGGTTTTGGAAATACTGATTTTTCTTTGGGGCAAGGGGTTTTTTTCCGCCCCTGCATTGTTCATTTCCTCTGTTTTATTTTAATAAAATTTTTTAGGAAGGGAAAAAGGCAGGCCCAAACCCCGGGCAAATTTCAAAATTTTCTGGTCCCAACAAACTCTGGGTTTAAAAAAACCAAACAGTACTGACCAATTAGTGAGAAGAAAGACCCTCCCTTGAACCCTAGTTGGGTTTATTTATTTATACATTCCCAAAAAGAAATACAGGGGGACTTCATAATCCAGAATCGGATACAGAGATGCCCCAGAATTTTTATTTCATGGGGAATTCAAAATGTGCTTTAGAGAGCTGAAAAGGGCCCCTGCAGGGAACCTATTGGATTTGGGTTTATCAAGACGCAACCAAATTCACTGACCCTTTCAATGTAAAAAATTTGGAAATTAAAAAACCATGCAGATATTCCTCTACATACACTTTTTGGGGTTTTTTGCCCCCTTTTAGGGAGTTTTCAGGAAATTTGAATACTGGTTGGGTAAAGGTTGGGGAAAGGGTCTAGGGGGAGCTCATAAGGGGTTTTAAAAACCTTTTAAGTTTTAAGGACCAAAAAGATTTTGTACCCTTTTACACCAAGACGTAAAATCCAAAAATTGGGAGGAAACCAACTGTTAAAAAAAATACATTTATTAACTATGTTTTTTTTAAAACCCATTTCCAATTTTTTCGTGCACAACAAGTGTACTTGCATGTATCTATAAGGGGGTATTTCCCCAACCCGCAAAGCGTCCCCAATCAAAGGGAAAAGGGCCCCAAAGGGTCTCCAGCGTTTTGGGGGTCGAGTAGTCGCGCTGACAGACAGGTCGGGGCCAGGCCAAAAGGGGGGCTGCAAAATTTTGGGGAGAATCCCCCCTTTCTCAAGGCACAAAACCCCCACCTCCCTCCTTCCTTTTAAAAACTCCAAAAAAACAAAACAGCCCCTTTAAAACCCTTAAGTGGGCCCTGGAAAGTCCCCCGGCTAATTTTCCCCTGGTTTTTTTTTTTGGTATATAAAATTTCAAATTGGGAGCTAATTGTGTAGAAGGGCTCTGAACGCCTATGTGGTTCCTCTCCCTATTGAGGGGCTTTTTCCCCTTTGAGAGGGGGTCCTAGGTTTTTCTGCCCAAAACCCTTCCCGGGGACCGTTTTTTGAAAATGGGATCCACCCCAAGAATTTTCGTTTTTTGCCAAATAGCAATAGCAACAGTTCCTTAAAGGGGTTGGGCTTCTCACCCGGATTGCTGCCCTTTTTTTTGTTAAAGATCTTGGAAAAAAACCCCAACCACTTTGGGAATAAGTGTCTATTTAAATTCCCACCCAATCTGAGATATCCCCTCTTTATGGGGTGCATCACAACTCAGGGCACGTAGCTACAGACCTGTTTTATCACTCCCGGGTAGGGTGCCCCCACTTTGGGTTTTCTATAGCTACAGAAACCTGGGCCTTTCTACAAAAAAGCCTAGGAACCCTGGGAAACACCCCCCCCTGAATTTTAAAAAGAAACCCCAAAAAAACAGGGCTGAGGTTTAAAATGAATCAATGTATAACAAACCCCTTTAAAGTCCTGTAAGCTTTTACCAAGGGGCAAACTTGTTTTTTTCCCCCAGATGCCCCAATCCCAAATTTGGGGAAACTAATGGGAAAACAAAATGGGCCCTAAAACCCAAAACCCCTTTTGGGGTCTTTGGTTCTTTCTTCTTTTGAACCATTTCCCGCACAGTTTTTGCAAGGGGGGGCAGTGCAGTGAAAGTCCCTTAAAGAATCGCAACCCGCCTTTTAAAAGGGGGGGATTTTTTTCTGTACAAATTTTTTTGGTTTGGGTTTATAATGTCACAGTGGGCAACCCACGTGATGCCGAACCCAAGGGTTCCTGGGAGAACTTGGGAGGGGCTTCACATTTTGGGGTTGTCGTCTTACCATTTGGGGCCTATCTCTTCCTTCCAGTAATACCAAAAACCCAAAACACACCCCACACAAACACACACAAAACTTGCGTCCCCCAAAGATACCAAAAAAAAATCTGATTTAAATTTTACCAATTCCCCGGGTTCCATTTCCTGTGTTCTAGTTGTTTGGGGGATAGGGGGGAGCATAAAGGGACTTTTGGGCTGGGGTACAAACCCATAGCCCCATTAACAGCAGGCTCTGATGCCCTGTTTGTTCTGACCCCCTTTGTTTTAAAAACCCAGCGGTGGGCCTTTTTTTCAATTTTGCTACATTTTTTCTTGGGGACCCATCAGGATTGGGCTAGGGCTTCGCTCCCAAATGTACATCAGTGAGCTTTGGTGGCTGGGGGCCCGGGGGGGGGGGGGGGGGGGGGGGGGGGGGGGGGGGGGGGGGGAAAAAAATTACCATCAGAACCAGGAACCACTTTTGGTTTGGTACAAAACCCCCTCATCCCCAGAAAACGCAAGAAACCTCCCAATTTTTAAAATGCCCTTTAACAACCCCCTTTAACCATCACAATTTAAAAAAAGGGAAAACCCCCGGGCCACCAATATATTTTTTTTTATAATTAAAAGAGGGTTTCCCGGATGCATATTCTTTTATTTTGAATTTGCTGTTTGGAATTTTTCCCCCTTGGGAGATTTTTTTTTTCTGTTTTTCCCGTATAAATTCGGGAGCACCAACCTTTCCCCGAACTGCCTTTTAACAAATGTTTTAGAGAGGTGCTTTTACAGGGAACTACATGGGCACCCGGGGGCCCCCGAACAGGGAAAAAACCCATTTACTTGTATAGGCAATCCCCCTTTCCCGTGTAAATTTCTGCCTGTGCTTGAATAATTTTTGGAACTTTCTGAAAATTTTTTTTCTCTTCAGAACAGAAATGTCAGAATTAATTTAAAAAGTTTTTGGGGCCAAAGGAAATCTGGCAAGGTTTTAGGGTTTTTTTAAAACCCATTAAAAAAGTGAGTTTTGGGGAAAAATTTTAAAAAAAACACACAAATTCAGTAAAGCAATAGGTCCTTTTTGATGACATTTCCTTGAAGTTTCTTTTAGATCCTTAAATTTGTCCCCTTTTTTTTGCTTTTAAAAATCGAATCTCGCGAATAAACATTTTTAAACACTGCTGAATACTTTTTTCTCCCACCCCTTGTCAGCTGCCCTGGTCCTTAAATATAAGGGAGTTGGGCCCCATAAACTGTTTAGTAGCCCTTTGGGGTACTGCCTTTAAAGTTTAATTTTTCGGCTTTAGGATTTGCAGCAAAAATAGATTTTCATCAGACCCCAAAAACCTTTTAAAGCTACAAATTTTATTTTTTGAAGATATACATAAAAGTCTTGGGGGGCCCCTTTTTGCCCCTTTCCCCTTTTGGTTTTTTGTTTTGCACATGGATGTCCTTGGCAGCCCTTGCCTTGGCCCACCCCGAAATAATATAGGAAATTTAAAAATTTCCCAAAATCGAAAAAATTTTTCAGTAAAAACATGACAACTGCTGTTTTCCCGGTTGTAGGAACACCGGTACAGTTTCCCTTTTTCATGAAGTACAAAAAGAAAACCTTTGGGGAATTAATAACCCTTTTGAAATAAAAGGGGGTTTTGATGGTGAATTAACCACCAAAAATTTTAAACTACATATCCTTAAAAATGGGGGAGCATGCTGGGTGTGAAAAGCTTCCGAACTTTAAATGGGGGGGTCCCGGTCCCCTTTTCTGGTCTTCATTTAAGAAGCTGAGCACATTTACTCACTGGCAAGGAAGCATTTAGCAAAAAAAAACCTCAAAGAGAGGTTGTCAGAGCCCCCAACCCTTTAGAAAGCACCTACAAGACAAATGCATTAACTTCCAACCCCTAAAGATTACCGTTTAATTTGTGGTTGGGGTCAAGGTTGTAGTTTTATTTGGGATTAGGGATTTGAGATCATGGTTGAGGTTAGGGATTAACACAGCGTATTTGCGGGGCGTACTTCGGCGTGTAATTTGCACTGCAGATACGGTAAAATCATAGCCCCCTTAGAGTTTTCATTTGGGGGGGGCCTTTTAGCAAAACGCACCCCGGCCATTTCCTACTTCTGGGAGCACCAGGCGTTTTTAAACAGCAAACACATTTCGGCCCTAAAACACCGGCCGGACAAATTGGGTGAACATACCCTAACCCCATGCAATTTGAAAGCATGTAGTTTTTTCCCCCCGAGACCCAAAAAAAAACACAGGGTTTTTTTTTTTATAATTTTTGGATGGGAAAATAACAATTTCTTTTACATTTTTTTTTTTTTTATGAACTAAAGAGACCATCTCAACATTAAAAAGCACCTGTCCAACTTTTCAGTGGGTTTTTTGTACTTTTTTTTCACTACTTTGCTGAGGCCTAAAGCTATGTCTAAAACCGCAAAGGGTTCCCATTTGATTTCGGCGGTTTTTAGCATTTTGAAACCGCTGAAAATTTCCACAGAAAAACGTCCCCATAGACTTTTAATACATAAAAAGGGGCCTGTATCCCAAGGGGCCCGGTTTTTTTTTTTTCTGGGCCCCTTTTGGGGACCACGGTTTTTTGAACATTTTTTAAAAAAAGAAAGTTCCCGAGGGGAAAAATTTTCTATTAAAGTCCATTAAACCGGCCGGGACGGTTTTTTGGGTGGGTTTTTTTTGTGTTTTTTGGGCAGTTTTTGACGGTTCTGCTTTAATTGGGGGGAATTTTTTGCATACATTAAAAACCCACCCAAAAAAAACACCCAAAAACCGTTTTTTGGAAACCAAACTGCTTTGGGGCAAAAAAACTATCAAAATAACCCCCGGGTCAAAGCAGTTCTTAGGTTTTGTTTTTTAACCCAGTTTTTTTCCATAAAGTTGTAAAAGACCAAACCTAACAAGGGGCTTAAAAAGCAAAAATTTTTAACAGGGTTTGATTTCCCCAAATTTGCCCAATACGTTAAGGGATCCCAAATTTTAATTGTGATTTAAAAAAGTCCCCCTCATCATCTATTACTTTTTTACACCATTAGACCAAGACACCACCTCACAACTGATCAACATACCTTGCCATTTTAGGCTTTCAAGCAGGATGCTTCCCCAGACAGAAATTGGGATTGTGTTTAAACCTTGGGAATAGCGAGAAAAACCGGGTTTATCAATCGTAAGGTGTTGTTCTGGGTTTTATGATGTCCAAAAATGTGAAAACAAAGATGAGGGGGACTGTTTAAATCCCAAATTTGGAAATTTCCCAAATTTAAAGGGGGGATTCCCGGATCAAACACCTTTTGGGAATTTTGGGCCTTTTAAATCCCTTTAGTTGAAGATCAAAAAAGGGTTTGCAAAAAGTCCCCGAAAAATTGAACAGTTTGGGCATGTGCATTTTAAAATTAATTTGGGCTAAAATTAAATTTTAAATAAAAAAAAAATCAAGAAATTTCATTTCATTTCAGCAAATTTTTAAACCCAAAAGGGCCAAAATTTCCCCCCAAATTTTTGGGGAGGGGATGTATTGTACAGTGGTCCCTGAACATACAAGATCATTTTGGTTTTTTGGGACCAATTTTTCATGAAAAAACTGGGAAAATTGGGTTTTATAGCCCCAAAATTTTCATCACTTAAAATGCAAAATTTAAGAGTAAAGAAAATGAAGCAGATGAATAATCCAGAAAAAGCAAGTTCTTACATATAAAACAAGAAAGGCAGTGGAAGCTGGAAAACACTTTTTATTTTGAGGGGCAGGGGCCGCCCTTTGGGTCAGTACTTTTTACACAATTTTGGGGGAGATTTATCAAGGGAGTTGCGCCCGAATTCTGGCCCATTTGCGCCAGGAACCAGCTTTTCGTCACCCTTTACTATATGTTTTTTGAAAAGTTTTTTAAACTTCCAGCGGCCCCCCGTCCCGCAAAAAGGGCGTGGCCTCTAAAAAAAGGGTGTGGGTTTTCCCAGGAAAAGGCCCGGGGTGGCTTAAATGCGACAAAAAAGCGCCCAGATTTTTTCGCCGTTTCTGGGGTGAAAAATTTAAATTTTGGACCCAAAAATTTGACAAAACAGTTTCTAACCTGCGCCAATTTTTTCAACGTATGATAAAAGTGGGGCAATAAAAAAACTGTCTAAATCCAACTTTACACTGTCAAAAGTAAGACATTTTGTAAAACTCCCCCAAATGTACCAGAAATAAAGAATTGGGGCCCTCATCGGGCCCCCAAAAAGAAGAACGCCTTTAAAATCCCATGCCCCCATGAAAATAGGGACAGTATCTGCCTATTAAGGGGCCCAACTAGTCCAATCACTGCATGCCCCCTCATTTAAAAAAAACATTTAAGGAGCAGTATTTGGACATGTAAAATACTGCAACAAAGAGGCTCGGGATGAATTTCAATAGGAACCAAAAACAAATTCCTGCATGCCCCTCACTTATACTGTAAGAGCATACTGACATTAGATGCATGTACTCTAGAGAGGTCTATAGACCCAAATCATGATGCACCTCACAAATGCGGGGGTTTTTTACAATAAAATGTTCAAAATTTGGTTTGGATCTTCCTAAATCATTTGACCTGGATCATCAGTGTCTGGGACATTTTTTTGGGGATGGGGTTTCAACTAAAAACCCCCCGGAAAACTTTGTGCTGATAATATTGTATCCTAAGGCCATTATAACCAGAGGGAATATTATCTGTTTTTATGGTGCTTGGTGATCGCCTTTAGTTATTGTACTTTCTGATACATTTCAGTAATATTCTCATAAGCTTCTGATCAAGAAGTGTTTCTTGTCTATGATACTGCACATAACGTAAAATAGTCTGCTATGTAGACCTAAGTCTTTCAGATTTATGGAGCTTGTGCCCTAGGGTTTACACTGCATGTTTGTCTGAGGTACTTACACTGTGCATTTTTGGTGCAGCTCACTATATTATTGGAGTCCTGGAGGTACTTTAAATTTCACTTTTTCTGTGTAGAAGGTACTTGGCTGATAAACCTGTTGACCAAAGTCAGAGGGGGTTCCCCCAGAAAAGTTATGGACACATCCTTTTCATTTTTGGGTTTGTACTTTTTGTTCATTTTTTATCTAGGGGAATTTTTGTCTTTGTTCCATAAGCAAGCTGCAGGAGGCTCACAATATTTGGTTGTTTTTTTGGGCTATGTAGGAGATGTTGGGCTTCATCTTATCATTATCTTCGTAGCCAAGGCAGAAAGTTAAAGTTTAGCCCGGGTATATTTTTTAGAAAAATTCTGAGTTTCACAAAAAAAAACTTTTACCTTCTTAAAATTTATATTTAATTTAAAAGGGGGAAAGCTTTTAAACAAAAAATTTTTTTCCCCCATGAGGCCTTTTGTGATTTAAGGCTCGTGGGCCCCAAGGGGTGTCTCGTTGGGTTTGGGCCCCGCCCCCCTCTAGAGTCATGTGATGACAATTATGAGCTGCTAATTGATGACGGGAGCGTAAAAATAGAGCAATCATTCTGGTTTTCCTTAACAGCAAATTGAGAACAAGGGTGGGGAAAAAACTTGCCCTTTTTTGCAATTTTGGGGGTTGAAAAAATTTAACGGAAGAAAAAACTTACTTCTAAAAAAGGGGTTTCCCCTTTAAACAATTCCCCTGACCCCCGTAATTCACCGTTTACCACGAGCCCTCGATGCCTTTCAAAGCTTACCCAAAAAACCCCCTTTGGGATTACCAGTTATCCAAAAAACCCCTCTGATGGGCATTAACGCTTACCAAAAAAACCCCTTGGCTAACAGGTCCCCCCGAACCCCCCGGATGGTACACACCACCCCAAGAAACCCCCTTGATGTACAAGTATCCACGAAAAAACCCCCTTTAGTACAGGTTATCCACTAACCCCCTTTTTAAAAGGGCTATCCAAGAACCCTAGTGATTACAAGCTATTCACTGAAACCCTTGGATGCAAGAGTCACCACTGAAACCCCTTTGATGTCACAGGACTATCCACTGAAACCCCATTGATTAAGGTTTTCCAAATCAAGGATTACGGGGGGCCCCCCATTGGGGCCCCCAATTTTTGGGGCACAGGGGCCCTCTCACTGAAACCCCCCTTTAGTAAGGGGCTATCTCACTGAAACCCATTGATGTCACAGGAATTCACTGAAACCCATTGATGTACGGAGTCATCTCCTAAACCCCATTGATGTCAAGGATCTCTCACTGAAACCCCCCCCCATATGTTAAGGACTCCTTACTAAACCCTTTTTTTAGACCAATGATGACCAAGCTACAAAATTTATTGATTTAGAGTCTTTTCCAAAAACCTTTTTAAATTCAAGGGGGGGAATAAAGAACTTCAATTTAAAGGGAAGTTCTTCCCCAAAAAAAAAATTTTTTAAAAAACCCGGGACCCTTTATTAGACATTCCGGAAAGGGGCCCAAAGATTTAAATTTTAGAACCCAAATTATGAAAAATTTTTGAAAGGGTTTTTCTAGCCCATATTTAAAAGAGCCCCCTTTTTCCCCTAATTCAAGAAAGGATTCTATTTACCATAAATTCACAAACTAAAACCCGTTACCAAAAAGCACGAATCTTGGGCCATTGGCAGACTATACAACCATAAAGAATTTTCGGGTCTATGGGGCATATTTTCTCAGGTTTGTTGAAGTTGCACTTCAGATTGAAGAGTTTGGGAACAATAGCTGGGAAGCAGAAATACTATTGACAAGGAAGAGTCTGTCAGAATTTCACTGTGTCTGTAAACAAGCATTGATTGAAGCAAGTATGACCTGTCAGGGAACACTAGTTGTACATTCACAGAGGGAAGAGAGGAGCTCCAACCTATGAAACGTTCTTCATATTCCTAGACGCCTGCATTGCAACTCATTATTTGTACATCTATTTGCGTTGCCATTGCATTACTTTAGATTTCATTGACTAAATGTTCTCTAATCTAATACATGCTGAGGGTAAAATTAGGTAAATGGGCGAAAGCCTGCAAAAATGTACAACTTTCTTTCATTATGTTTTAATCTGGGAGCTCAGGCTGCCAGTACTGATTACATTGTTACTCTGACCTGCCAATTTGGCAGCATGGTTTAGATTTCCAATGTGGTAGCATATCATTCATGATGGGCTTGTGGTGGAGGAAGCTGTGGTACTCCACAGAGTAGTAGTGATGGAGTTAAAGGGGTTTTGCCACGAAGTAAAATTGACGTGGGAAACTTGCAAACTAAATAATAAACATTTTCACCATTCATCATTATTAAAAATTCTGCACCGTTTTTGTCTTAGCTGCTCCTTTAGTGATCCATTGTTTACAGCTCGCTCCAGGGGAACAACCAGGCTTGAACTCCCCTCAGTCCTGGTCAGACATGCTCAGACATCACCTCCCCTCTCAGGCAGCTACTGAGTGTTCAAACCCCGGGGGCTTTCATTCTACTCCCGTCCTCTGTGTTCCTTAGTAATTAGTCAAACAGTGCAAATAAATAAATAAAGAAACCTCAATCAGATTTGTGCATTGATAAAAAGGAAGAAAAAAAAACACAGATCTGGCCCCTGCAGGGATTTGAACCTAGGACCCTTGTGCTGTGAGGTAAAAGCTTTACCTCTGAGCTACTCACAGCTTTGCACATAAACAAACCTTTCTTTGAGTAAAGAGAGGAAAGGCCTGGTGATGTCATCCTGCTGGGTCACATGATATGCAATTCAAACAAATCACACCCCCTTCTGAGCACACAGAGCTGAAGAGCTGGATGCAGGAGGAATGAAATGAGATCGTGGCAAAACCCCTTTAAGCCATGTGCTAACGTGGTGTTACGAATATGTCCCCTTGATGACAGTGTGCTGTGTGACAGCAGAAGAAGTATCCTTTGGGCCATTGTGTAGCTGTACTGCACATTACAGCGTGATACAATACCCCAGATAGGGGTGTCAGGGGAAAACATGCCACTATCTAGTGTTGTGCTTGGTGGAAATACCCAGGAGGTCACACCCTTTGTAAGAGGCTCTATCTTGTGGCGTACTTGGTGGAAATAACCCAGGGAATGATTCGTTTTGCTGAGAGGCTCATGGAGTGGCCTCAACCCCAGCTTGTTGGCTAAGACGCAGTAAATTTAAAGGGGTTGTCTAACTACAAGGATTGCTTTTTATGTTGAAGACTTTACAAAAACAAGTCACTTTGCAATATGTGTCCATTAACAGCGTCCTACCTATTCCTAGATCTCTCCTCTTCTATGGGCTGCACCAGCTCCTCAGGTCGCTATAGCTACAGACCTGTTTGATCTCTCTTGATAGGCTGCCAGTGCAGGCCAGTAGAAGCCAGTAAACATGCCCCCGAATTGAAAAATTAAACTGAGAAAACAGGACTGAGATCAGAGGAATCGATGTAGTGAGACAGCCCCTTTAATAATCATGTTAACTTTTTTGCCCATGTTTCTGCCGTTCTTATTGTAATTGAAGTTGATGACCCATGATTACACTGTTAAAGTATAGGGCGATCCCTGTGTATGAGCCAAAACAGAGAGTTGCTTCTTATTCCGATTTGACTAAATGGCCGCCACATAAGACTTAATTACCCCTGCACAGGAAATGTCTGGCTGGCTGTGGAAACGCAACTGTTTATTGGCAATGCTGGGAGCCGGACCTGAGGTGATGAGTGGATCACTGGGCACCTGCATTTTTAAAGAGGAGGTCTCTAATTTTCTTAAAAGGAACATTTAAATATAGAAATACCCAAAATCCTAAAAATTAAAAAAATCTTTCTCCTTTATTATCCTTCTTTCCTTTTATCCTGTTTTGTCTCGTATTTCAATTAAAACTGAAAAATGTACTCTATAAAGAAATCTCTGGGTCCCAGGGCATCAGTCATGTACCTCCACTTTACCATCCAGTTTGGCTATAAGACATCTGGCTGCAGCAGGAGCCTCCCCCTCTGCTGTATGCAAATCAAATATTAAACTCTGCCCCTCAGGTAAGCCCTGCCCCACAGTCACTCAGTAGAAACAAACAGGATTGTGAGCCTGCATAAGGATACACATTTCTCTACCCCTTACTATCTGTAAGAAACTGGATAACAAGCCATCAGTCACTGTGGTTAGCATTGTTACCTTGCAGTGCTGGGGTCCAGGGATTCTGTAAAAAGCAGAACTAAATTATCAGCTACATTGTAACTGGTGTGACTGTGTTGACCGTAAAGACACAGCATTTTCTCTACAGGGGGTTAAACAATGGGCAATCAGTTGTTTTAAAGGAACATTAAACATAGAAATACACAGAAAAGTAAGAAAATAAAAATCACATAACTTGCTCCCTTATTCTCCTTCTTTCCCTTCATCCTACTTTCATATTTCAATTAAAAAGTTATAAATTTACGGTATGAAAAAATCTCTCTGCGAATTTTCACAAAATGGGGATTTTATCAAAATTTTTTTCTTTAAAAATGTAAACTTAGATAGACGTCTTACAAGCGCCACATTTATCATATGTTTAAAATCTGCCGAGGGTTGAACTGTTATCTAAGTTTGTACCTTCTTTAAGCTGGCTTACTTTTGCGCCAGAAACTGCGCCAAAACTCTGGTGCATTTTTGGGGCATTTAAGCCATGCCCCCTTTCCTGTGAAATCACGCCCCGTTCACGAGGCCACACCTCCTTTCGGAAGGCCAGAACGCTGAAATGTCTAAAAGATGTAAAAAGCTTGTAAGAAAAAATTTTGCCCCAAATGAGCGAATTCTGGCGCAACTGCCTTGAGAAATCTGCCCCAATGTATTTTGAACATTAAATTTAATCTTTAAAATCTGCTTCCCAAAAAAAAAATGGGGGAAAAAAAAGTTTTTGAAACATATTTTAAAGTGTCAAAAATTGACGAGGCACTTAAATTGTCTTTAAATGCTCATCGCAAATACGCTTGTAAATTACGCGTTGGGTAAATGACGGCGTGCATTTTGCATCGGAGTCAAGGACAGGTGTTTAGAACACTGTGTGAAGGTTATTTCGGGGGCATGTTTTGGCACAAATATGCCCCAAAATAAGCTTCAAAATATAATGTGTGAACATACCGCAAGTCTTTGGAAATCAGTCTTGACCCACCTTCGTAACATCCAGTGTAAACCAGCTGCAGCAGGAGCCTCCCCCTCTGCTGTAGGACAGAGAAACTCCATCCCTTGGCTAAGCCCTGCCCCTTAGTCACTATCCTGCCTAAAACACTTTAGCAGGACATTAACCCCTGTGTTCTCTGCAGAATTTCTACTAAAAAGATGTGTGGCTGTGGTTTCTTGCAAAGGGGTTAAAAAAAAAAGCATTCAGTTTATTACATCCAAGGGAAAAAAT